>JAWQFJ010020373.1:10000-62945 GCA_034096865.1 Theodoxus fluviatilis | reverse complement strand
CCTAGGATGACTGTACAAGAAAAGTGTGTAGTTCCAATCCAAAATTCTGCAGATTTTACAATTCTATGAGAATTAGTATAATAATAATAATAATAATAATAATAATAATAATAATAATAATAATAATAATAATATTAATAAAATTTATTTATACAGCGCATCTTCATTTACATGCTGAAAGCGCTTTACAGGCAGCTGCATGAAAGACATGAAACATAAATAATGCCAGACACAATATGTTCCACATAATAGCCTCTGAGTAAGATACGTCATCAATCCTAGGCTGTGGTGTTATAAGTCATGTACATGAAGATTTGAAAGTTGGAATAAGTTAATAGATAATCAGACACATCACAATCATTACTTTTTTTCAATGACATATTTGTTAAATTGTAAATGCTTATGTGAAGGCAAGATATTAAGTTCTTTTGTCGTTTGTAGGTGAACTATCTGTTATCATGAGCTTAGAGGATCTTTGATATATACCATGACTTCAGCCTTTTCAAGTTAATACCACTACAGCTATTCCAAATTGTTGATGCATAATTGACATGAGATAAGATATGAGCAAGAAAGAAGATTTTGCAAGTTTGAATGTCAACAATATGTCTTATTTCTGAGAGCAGAAACAGATTAATCAACATTTGGAAACAAATACAATCAATGTATGATTGCCATCCTAAAAGATGATCAATTAATACACCAAGAACTTTGTGCTCAACAATTTTCTTGATTGGCAAAGAATGAAGAAAAAGAGTATGATATAAAGGATATACTTGATGTTTTTGTCTCATAAAGTTATCACCATATATTTCATTTTGGAGCACCAAGAACTTATTAGTAATATTACAAACAGCTGACATGAGGTTAAGCCTTGTCTTCAACCTTTTGCCCAATACCAATTACACATAATGACAATTTTAAGTTGAAAAGTTTAACAAGGAGTTTTATTTTAACAAGACTGACAGTGTATGAGTGCATTTTCAGTTCTGCAAGTCGTGTCTTTCCACAATGAAAGTCTTTGTTCCTTCTGAGGTCTGGGACACAGCAGCCAACATTCCTTCCATCAGATAATGCAATAAAAACATCAGTGTCTGAAACACTGTGCGACTGTTTACAGCTCCACCACTTTTCTGCAACACAACACCCTAACCAGTGCACAAAGGGTCAAAGTAAATCGGGTAAATCTGCCTCCTTAATCTTTGGCTGGAAGTCCGGAAGTCCACGCGGCGGCAACTGGAGCGTGGCTCCAAGTCAGTGTGTCGCCCCTTGGAGTAGCTTCCAGGCTTGCTTGGCCATTCCTACTGGCTACTCACTGTACTCTGTAGCTGACTTCTGCTCTGGGCCGGTACAGGTCCACACTTACGAATGGGCGATGGTCGGGCCAAATATTTCTTTCAATGATGCATTCACACGCAAAAGAAATTACACACTTCCTCTCTTTCATTAATTTGATCGTCATGGCCGTCCCTGGCTAATGACTAAGAGTAAACGAATTCACTGCATTGACAGGTGCCTGGCGGCTGGCCTGCTAACACACTCAACCGTGACTCGAGGTCAGCCGTCAGGTGTCCCAAGATTGCCAAACGAGCACAGAGGCACTGGGGACTGCTGTTGCCTTACAGATACAATTGCATGTGATTTGCTCTATAGAACTCTGTTACAGTGTACACCTATTCCACGATTTCAAGACAGATGCATGAAACAACTCACCTGTGGTATGCAAACGTTTAGAATTCCACCCGCTGCACCGTGTGACCTCAAGTGCGTAAAACGTCACAAGCTTTGCTTCCGGTCCCACAAGCAGTGACGTTTACAGCAACCATGTGCGCGCATTTCAAGTTGGCAGTACAGCGGCAGAAAATGGCCGATCAAATGGAGGTAATGAATGAAAATGCTTATCCCGCGTTTCTTTTGTACAAATAATGGTCACCGTATTATCATTTACAGGACTTAGGATATATGGAATAGTGACAATTGTGTATTTTTAGCAAAAAGCTGTTTGAAATGGATTACTTTATTCTATAGCAAGGATGTCAGTAAAGAGCTTCACGTGCGTCATGGACAAATTTTGAAGCGTCCTCCTAAAACTGCGAAATCGTCAATTTGTGTGATGATGATTAGACTGAGTGTCGATTTTATCTCCCAAAAGCATCACTAAACCTGTTGATCTGCTTCACATGAATGTTTAGAATCACTTCGGAGCATTAATTTTAAAATTCCTTCGATGCCTTTTGTGCTGCCTTCAGTTCCTAGGGCTTGGTTGCAGTGCGAGTCCCTTTGTCGTAGTTGCGTTTTCTCAAACATGATGGATCCTTACTTTTCGCGCATGATGTAGAAACCTGGTTGTTTTATACATTCAGTTAACAAAGCTTCCAGTAATGATCAGAAGTTGCGGCAGGGTAAACGTGACTTGGTATTGGAAAAACCTACTTAGATTATGCCTTTACTCTTTATATACGTGCGAACACTTGCCGGTAATTTATCATGGACTGACAACCACGTGGAATATCCGACTTGGTAGAAGTACTTCCCAACCAAAGTAATTTTTAGGTTCCATTGCCTGACGAAAATGTTCTTAGTGTGTCAAACTGTTAAATAAACACCTGGATGGAACAAAAGAATCGAGACGATTACGCTGCGGTAAAATGGCGCAACACATCTGCAGCTCAGCACTGCTTTGTTACTCGAGTAGCGTTGCCGGGCCAGTAAGTGAGCGTTGTGCAGGAGAGTGCACATGATAAGACTGCCTTTGTGAGAAAACGTACTTGTGCTGTTTGTATTTTTAATAATGGGTATGATACAGATTGGTGTTAATCTGATTGCTTTGATGAAAACTGATTAACATTTGGGTGGGGATGGGGTTGATAGTTTTCAAATAGTGTCTGAGTGATAATCATAATGTCTGTCATGCATGCATGTTAAATGTTGTAGAAGATTGATGATGATAATATTTTGGTAAGAGTATAGAGAAAAACTTTAAGGAAAAACTTCAAAAAGATCACATGACTTTTATTTCAATATTTGGTATGAAATTGTCCATTTCATTTTAAAACAACAGATGCCCCGATGAGATATATATACAATAAGGGGGTCATGACCTCAGATCATAAGGACATAGAAAGACTCGGCTGGGGTATAGACTGCACTGACACATGAGGACAGTTGTGACAACTATATACTGACACGAGGACAGTCATGGCAGGACTCGACTGGGGTATAGACTGACACACAAGAACAGATGTGGCAGGACACTGTAGGGATGGGACTTGAGGTGTAGGATGATAAGACAGGCAGTATGAATGGATAGGACTTGAAATGTAGATAGGCAAGCCTTTTTGTGTGGTCTGAGGGTGTGATGACTGCCTAGCAGGACAGCAGAAATAAATGTGACAAGTTGGTCACTGGAGTCCTTTGCCATGATGCAGGTCACGCCCAGCGCCAGCACAGTCAACACCAACACCAGCAATGCCAACGCTTGCAGCAGCAGTAGCAGCACCAATGGCCCTACTGCCACCTCAGCAGATGAGATGACCTCAAAGGACTACTACTTTGACTCCTATGCCCACTTCGGCATCCATGAGGTGGGTTGATTGTGTGTGTATGCATATATGTGTATGTATGTGTGCACACATGTCAGTTGTGTGTGTGCATGCATGAATGTCTTTGTGCATGAGCATTGGGGACAGCATGTGATGCTGGGTGCATACTGAGCAGTTGGAGATTGGAATTGAGAAGTATGTTGCCCAATCGAGAAAAATGTGACATGAGCAATATCTTGCAATCAGCACCTGGCTTTGCACATAATTTAGATTCATGTGATGTTTATTGCAGGAGATACTGAGAGATAATCAGATAGAATATTGAGTGCAAGAGATGCTGAGGGATAAGGTGGCAAAGGCTGGAGATGCTGGAAGGAGAGATGTCTATTGCAGGAGATGCTGAAGGATGAGGTGCGGACACTGACCTACCGCAACTCCATGTACTACAACAAGCACCTGTTCCGGGGCAAGGTGGTGCTGGACGTGGGTTGTGGATCAGGCATCCTTTGCATGTTTGCTGCCAAGGCTGGCGCTGCAAAGGTCATAGGGGTGAGTGTGACCTTTGACCTCCTAATCTCTCTAATATCATTACCACCCTGTATCATTGGCAATCAATAAGACCACACACTCGACTTTTTTCATGAGAAATAAAGCAAGATGAGAATTTAGAGTAACATCCCTTTGTTTTTGGCAGGCCGTCAGACTTTTTGACTTTCATAGCAACACACAGTCGTCTACGATACTTTGAAGCTGGCTTTTGTCACATTGGATGTAAAGAATGTATATTTTCATTGTATTACAAATGACGCGTTTCACAGTATTCAGTATCAACACTTCCCTTTCCACAACACAAATTGAAAAATTTTAAACACAATATTTCTCAAAGTGTGTGTGCTTTTTGGAAAGGCCAGGCTCTTAACTTGATGAAAAAGTAAGTTTAAGAGACAACAAGAACCTCCACTGACAGATGCAGGCTCTGATTCAACCCTACCTTCACATTAAAAAAAAAGTATGTGTTCATAGAAATGCGATGTTTTCTGTCAAGTAAATAAGTCTACAGTCTGTATTACTTGTTGTAAAACATGTGGGATGTATCTGTGAAGAAAACTAAAGAAAGAAAAATGAACATTCCAAGATATAGATGAAGTGCTGATGTGGAGATGATTGACAAGCGAGATTTCAGATCTAGAAAGAGAAATTAAGTTCACTCACAAACAAAAAAGTTGAGATGAATCAATTTCAACACATTTTATTGTTAGCCTGTAATGCCCAGAACATATGTAATCCAAAAGCATTGAGAAAAAAAAGTCATTTAGTACAAGTAGCACAGCAGAAACTATCCCTACCCCCTAAATGTTGAATGGGGTCGTGAGCCGACTTTTATGAAATTTTCAAGACATAATAAAAAATACATGTTTTTCAATAAAACAACTCTAACAGAAACATCAACAGAGAGCTACAATTGTCCTTTTAACATAAAACCATGATAGTGGATTCCAAATTATTATTTCAAACATGCATAAAACATAATAAAGTGCTCAAGTGAGTACGCCAGTCAGCACTTATGTTCAAGAAACACAAATGACCACATTCTCAATGCAATCTTATTTAAAAAATAATGTAAATTGGAAACAAAAGAACAGTTTTGATCATATAGGAAAAAAAGTGACACTACTGTGTGGCTACGGCAAGATTTCCACTTTGGCTTCAGATAAGTCTTTCAAGTCAGGGAAAAACAAAACACTGGGAACCCACATTTTCTCATGAATTGTCCTTATTATATAAAATCATGATAGTGGATTCCAAATTATTACTTCTACCATGCATAAAACATAATTAAGTGCCCAAGTGAGTACGCCAGGGTCAGCACTTATGTTCAAGAAACACAAATGATCACATTTTCAATACAATCTTAATCCAAAGTAATGAAAATTGGAAACAAAAGAATGGTTTTGATCAGATAGGAAAAATTACTATCTAAATAACAAAAATCATGTACATTGGAAACAAAAGAAAAAAGTACTATCTAAATAAAAAATCATGTACATTGAAAACCCAAGACAGTTTTGATCAGATGGGGAAAAAAGTGACACTACCTGTTGTCATGGGGTCCATATAAAACGTGCACCGGCGCTATCGGCGACTATCGCCGTATCGGCGACTACCGGCGACTATCGGCGACTATCGGCCCAGCTAAAGTTGAAACATAGTGGCTAGCTTATACTTATAGAACTCGTACTTACGTCAAATCGCCGTAGTTTGATGTTTAATTCGTCCGCTGAACGTTGCCAAGACTAATGCGATCGCCGTAGTTTGACCCGATAGCGCCGGTGCACGTTTTATATAGACCCGTTGTCATGTGTGGCTACGGCAAGATTACCACTTTGGCTTCAGATAAGTCCTTCAAGTCAGGGAAAAACAAAACACTTCCCACATTTTCTCATGAATTGTCCTTATTATATAAAATCATGATAGTGGATTCCAAATTATTACTGACAAAGTAACGCCGGTAAAAACCTGCCACTGAAAGTCCGTCTTGGAAAGTAACGTCGGTCAACTATGCGCATTCCCTTTCCGTCTGTGACAATAACGTCGGTATATTCGATCAGAAACTGGCATGAAACTATTTCATTACAAATGAGGCAAAGTTGAGACTGAAATATTTCAAACTGGGAACGAAGCCAACTAGAAAAACAACTATCTTGGGCAGTAAAATTCCGAAAATGCACGATTATTGGCAAAATATCAGCTTCAAGCTCTGTGCCAGTGTGGTCGTTATCACGGTCGTTACCGGACGGACATCAGAAAAAGACGATTCGGCAAATTAAATTGCCTTCTACGATCAAAAGAACACGTGTGGCTGCCAGATTCAAACATAATGAATGCCGGAAGAGGTTTTTCTGGGATACGTGACGTCAAGATAAATGGCGGACAGAACGATTATTTATATATCGGTCGTTACGAGATCCAGACGGACACACAATCTCGTAATCGAAAAGTCTAAATTATAAGTGTTTATAGGCGTTTTACTTTGAAAATAAACGTTGTATGAACAATAGAACAATAATAATTAATGTTCATAATGTTTTGGTAGAATAACAAAGAAGCAAATCCGACTCCTAGCAGTTGTTTTATATTTTGTCTTCAGTCGGATTTTGCAGACGGAACACACGCGAAATATCGAGTATTTTTCTTGGAACGATTTCTTGGTGAAATATGTAACACAATTTCATGGTGATGATCACAAATTCATCACACATGTTTTTAATTGAATTTTTCATACGATCGTTGTAAACTTAAAGAAAATTAATGTGATTTTTGAATGTGGACATGAATGCAGGAAGTCGAAGAGGGAAATGGCGTCAGTCCAGATCGTAACGACCGGAGACAAATAAATAAATCAAACACGCACATTTTTCGCTTAAAACAAGCAAAACTGTGTTTTTTATATCTTTATTGAATAAACATGCAACACAAATTCAAACATTATTGCAAAACCACACACAAGCAAAAATATTGGTAGTGACTTTGTCAAGTTATCTTCGATCCTGAATACTGTGAAACATGCCAAATGTAGGCTTTCATGCTGCTAGCCACACATTGTGCTCACAAAAAAGATATAATACATTCAGTTAGTACATGCATTCTAAAGCAGTCTTTATTGGAAGTAGAAATCGAGTTGGTTGAATGTGGTCACTGCACAGGACATAGCCAATTAGAATGCAGCTGAGCAGCGCTTTTCTCTATCAGATCTTTACATCTGGTATTTTGCATCCATTTTCAGTATATTTCCTTATCTCATGGATGATGAAAAGTAAATTTTCCACCATAGTGATATGTGAATCTGGCATTGGAACATGTGATTACAGTGCAATTTCCTCAGTGCCTTTGTTGCATAATTTTCCAGGGTCAACATTGCTGCTAAAAACTTTTTTTTGCCTGCTTCTACAGTCTATCATCACCAATGACAACTCCCATACCAATCAGTGACAGAATAAACTATTTAAGGGAAAACATGGGTATCATAAATGATATTTTTACTGCAATGCGATTTCAAACTTTCATGCATGGCAATTAAAAAGAAATACATGAAAATGGGCAAAAACCACTTTTGCCTCAGTGGGAAAAAAGTAGGTCATCTGCTAATTATTTGACTTTGCCACTAAATCTTCCTCTCTCTCTCTCTCTCTCTCTCTCTCTCTCTCTCTCTCTCTCTCTCTCTCTCTCTCTCTCTCTCTCTCTCTCTCTCTCTCTCTCTCTCTCTCTCTCTCTCTCTCTCTCTCTCTCCAGCCTGAGCTGAGGTCTATATACAATAAACAATTTGGGCCCCCCCCCCCCCCTCCCCCTCTCTCTCTCTAAAATTGAAATGTGTGTTTTCTTTGATTTTTTTTTTCAATGTAAAAAAACCTGTCACATCCTTTTGGGATGTCCAAATACTTCTGGAAAAAGGTACCTACAAATTGTATACATGTACTATAGACGATTAAAAAAAATTATGTTGTGTAACTTTTTGAACGTGGGACTGCTATCACAAAACCATCTGACAAGACGTTATGTGCATGAAGAACAACACACCCTGAAAATTACATATCTGTACAATGCTCAGAAATATCTTTTGCATAATTTCAAGTTCACAACAAGCAGTTAGTGAAAAAAAGTGTGAAAAAGAAAAGTAAGGAAAACTTGCCTTTTCCATCTGTAATGCATCTTCAACAGTGCGAGCAAAAATTCTCAGAGGGGTTAGGTTCTTCATTTGCATTTTACGTGATTTCTTGGATGTTTTAAATTAGACTGTTGGGATTACATCGCAGATGGTTGAAACAACACACAAAAGTAATAGTTGTGGTTAAGGTAACAACTAACATTGCCAAATAAATTAGGGTTGCTAGGTTGACCTTAACGTTTCTTCCCTCCTTTTTGACTCGCATGCGAAGCAAAAGTGAGTATGTACTCACTCGTGTCGTCCGTCCGGGCGTCCATGCGTCCGTGAAAAACTCTAACGTTGAATTTTTCTCGGAGACTATTAAGTCTATCAACACCCAATTTGGCATGATGGTGTATGATGACAACGTGTCAAAAAACATACATAGTGACTTGACCTTGCTTCAAGGTCAAGGTCGCAGGGGCCATAAATGTTGTCTAAAAAACAGCCATTTTTCACATTTTCCCAATTTTCTCTGAAGTTTTTGAGATTGGATACCTGATCTACATATGGTGTATAGGGCAAAGTAATCCCTATCTTTTGATACCAGTTTGATTGACCTTGCTTCAAGGTCAAGGTCACAGGAGCTCTTCAAAGTTGGATTGTATACATATTTTGAAGTGACCTTGACCCTGAACTATGAAAGATAACTTTTCCAAACTTCATAACACTGTAGTACACATGTTATACTTTCATAATAGGTCACCTGTGTTGTCCCTCCGGGCGTCTAGGCGTCCATCCGGGCAGACCGGGCGTCCGGGCGTCCTTTAATCCGTAAAAAACTTTAACGTTGGATTTTTTTCGGAGACTATTAAGTCTATCAACACCCAATTTGGCATGATAGTGTAGGATGACAAGGCGTACAAAAACATACACAGTGACTTGACCTTGCTTCTCACAGGAACTCTTTAAAGTTGGATTGTATACATATTTTGAAGTGACCTTGACCCTGAACTATGGAAGATAACTCTTCCAAACTTCATATCATTGCAGTACACATGTTATACTTTCATCATGAGACACATTTGGTCACATATCATCAAGGTCAAGGTCACTTTGACCCTTATGAAATGTGACCAAAATGGGGTAGTGAACCACAAAAAGTGACCATATCTCATGGTAGAAAGTGCCAATAAGCACCATTGTGCTTCCTATGTCTTGAATGAACGGCTTTGTGTTGCATGGCCTTGGATGACCTTGACCTTGGGTGAAGGTCACATGTATTTCGGTAGGAAAATGTGTAAAGCAGTTCTTAGTGTATGCTGTCATTGGTAGGTTTAGTTGTTTGACCTTGACCTTGAAGGTCACCTGAAGGACAAGGTCATGTAAAGGTCAAGGTCATGTAAAGGTCAAGGTCAAGCATGTGAGTCATATGGACTAATAGTTGTGGTTAACCCATTAGACACTATGACAGTATACACAAAAGGGTCCTGAAAACCTGAGCCTTTTTCAGAAAAACTGAAGAAGTCGGGTACGTTTACAAAAAAATTATTAACTCCACTTGTAACAATCACAGAGACACAAAATAAGCATTGTCTTAAAGCTGACATCCATTGCTACAAGCTCATACACTCTAATACAACACACTACAAGTCAAAATTTAGGAATTATTTTTTTAAATTAGAAAATAGTGCAAAAACGGACACATTCACCTTGATTTTCAGTTCAAAATTATGGTTTTTAGAAAGAAAACCTCCCAAATAAGCTCAAAACAGACTCTTAATGGATAATTTACTCATTTAGCTATCTGCTGAAACAAAATGCAAAGTCCTAAATCAATTTGTTCATGAGATACAGCAAATATGGTACATGACATGAAATCGCAAAAAAAAAAAATTTTTTTACATGATCACAAAGTAATTTTCACCATGCCTTTTTTCACTCAGATAAAGGTAAACATGAAGCACATGCATGACATGACAGATAATATAAAGAGAAAAGGTGCAAGACATGCATTTGCAAGTGATAAAGTCTTTCAAAAATAGGCATGCATTAATTAGCAAGTGATAAAGTCTTTCAAAAATAGGCATGCATTAGCAAGTGATAAAGTCTTTCAAAAATCAAGATTTTTTTACATTACTTGGAGCTGGCAGGAGGTGGATTCCTCTGTCTCTCTCTCTCTCTCTCTCTCTCTCTCAGCATATCGATTTGTCTCTGTCACAAGTTGTTTTCCCACATCGCGTGTGTGAAGATCAGAGAGAAGACATGAAGAGGCTTTGCGTCCGAGGGGATGCCAATCTTCACTCCTTGAGCGCGTCGAAAGGCGTGTCGTGTGCGAGAACGAAAATTTTCTGTCTGCCACGATCCTTGGAAGCCTAGAAACTCTTCCTCCGACGATTCCTCCTCCAACATCTCTCGCATCCACTGGTCCTATTGAAGCGGATCTTCCGGCGCATCGACATCGTCGAAATCAGAATTAAAATCGGCATCAATGTCGCTTCCTTCGCACTTATCCGATGCGGAGTCGGCGATGACGCGAAAAAAGTCAGAACGTCAGTCGAAATCTCGACAAAAATCGCCACAACACAGCTAAAACTTGTCCGATTTCGATCAAACTTTCACTAGCGTAGTGCGCAGTCACTCTGCTTCCCAGCAGGCATTGCGATAAGTCGGCCATTACCGTTGCTAATTTTAGATCTCGACGTAAACACCGCGAGGGTAAGATGAGACGCGTGCGTCGCTCCCGAAGCGAAGGGGGGATGCAACGTGCGCGTTCCATCCGAAGCGAGTGGGTTAAGGTAACAACTAACATTGCCAAATAAATTAGGGTTGGTAGGTTGACCTTAACGTTTCTTCCCTCCTTTTTTTTCTTGTTGTGTGTGTGTTTGTTTTAGAAGGGGCTAGATTGAACATTAACTAAACTTTCTTTAACTGAAAACACTTTTAAAACTTAAATAGTGAATTCCCTGAGTCTCACAGGGCAGGGAAGATTAAACGACATGCAGTTCATTGTTGACCATTTTTATTCATATAATATATACACACACATTCATTTGCATGGTCCAAATTAGTTTAGAGTTGGCAGGGGAAAAAATGGGTTCAGTTGGGTTACTGAAACCACAACTTACTTTGAATTGTCAAAATCACAAGACTATGATATTTTGACCATTTTCATACCCATATCTCCCCATGATGTAAACATATTTTAACCTTTAGAGCGCCGCTAATTTTCGTCATTGCTTTACCCCAGAACCACAAATTTTTGTGTGTGTGGTCAAATTAGACACCACGTTTACTTAAAAAATCATCATTTATTACCTATTCAAGCTCTGAAGTAGAATTTTGGAGGGTGAGTAGAAAAATGGATGGCCTACACGGTGCAATTAATGAAAATGCCATAGAATGGTTTTTTTTCAGCTGCTAAAAATATTGGAACACAGACAACAACAAAAAACAAAAACAAATTCACTGTTTTCCTACACTGCTCTATGTATTCAAGAATACAACAGCTTTTGATGAAAATGCAAAAGTGCATAGATAGAGTCTCCAAGTAATGGAGATCTATACATCTGAAAGTGAAAATGTTTTAGGGTAAAACTAAAACAAAACAAAAAATCATACAATTACTTACGCTAGGGAAGTAAGCCGAGTAATTTTCATCTGAATCAAGTATCCGCTCAGGACTTGATCTACAGACCACAACACATCGCCATCGGAAGAAGCACTGTGTTTTCCTACACTGCTCTATTGATTCAAGAATACAACAGCTTTTGATTACTTGGAAATACATCTGGGGAAGTCAGCCGAGTAATTTTCATCTGAATCAAGCCTCCGCTCCTCCTCAG
Source organism: Theodoxus fluviatilis (assembly GCA_034096865.1). Classification (NCBI taxonomy): domain Eukaryota; kingdom Metazoa; phylum Mollusca; class Gastropoda; order Cycloneritida; family Neritidae; genus Theodoxus; species Theodoxus fluviatilis. The sequence continues at coordinate 50,916 of JAWQFJ010020373.1, read as the reverse complement.
CTCCTGTCGATCTACAGACCACGACACATCGATCGGTCGAACTCGAAGCACGTGCTTGCTCTCTCTCCCATCACATCAATGTCAGTAAAGCCTTCGAATTCATATTCTGAGAGTCAGAATGGAAAAATAACTCCACAAGCGCTTCAATTTCTTCGTCAGTCGCCATACTGGTAAAGAAAAAAGTCTCGTTCACAAACGGCGAAGACAAACTTCATGAAAAAATGTCACTGAAAATTTGCAACGCGACCACTTGAAAATCAAAATGGCGGATCTCGTTGCCACGTGATCACTGCACATGACTGTGATATTTTTAGAACAGCATTACTCGAAGGGAGCGTTAGGCAAGTCAGCTGTGGTGGGCTGCATATGAACCTACAATTTTAGTGTGTAACTACGTCGTGGTGGCCTACTTCGTTGTGCACAACTTTGAGCTGTTCCCGCCTACGACAGTAAGGTCTGCATGAGACACTACTTGGTCGCCACAACGAAGTAACGAACCCGATAGAGATTTTATTTTTATCTTGGGATATCCCATCTAATGCGCATGCGTAGAATCAAAGGGGAGGGTTGAAACCCCATCATCTCCCCTCTCGTCCTTCCTGGCGGGGGGTCAGGCAGGGGGTGTAGGGGACGGCTATCTGTGCTTGTGGCTGATAAGCGCGCAAGGCCGCTTTCTCACCCCCTAGTGCTGGTGCGGGAGGCTGGCGCCTTAGCTTGAAAAACGCGTTGACCTCCATTCCAATTTGTAAAATATTCGCGCTTTAACGACCTAGTGATGCATTCAACATACAGCTTTGATAAATTAATGCTGTTCGTGGCTTACATTTTCTTTGGATGGGTTGCTAGTATCCCATGATATAGCGTTTTGTGTGCGAACCGAGAGAGAGGTCCGCCATTGAATATTGCATAAAGTAGGTTACTTAGCCGTGTAGTGCTGATACAGAGCACCACTACATTTTGGGTCGTTTAGTGGCAAACTTAGGAGGTAACTACGCGTAGTGAGCTTTCATGCAGACCTTCCTTCGCAATTTAGTGGGGAATTTCCGATTTAGTGGCCCACTACCGTGTAGTAGGCTCATATGCAGCCCACTACAGAGCACGTCACTATCGCTTGTCGACCTGTGTCGACAGCGGACGTCTGGGGAATGTACGCTGTGTCGACTCAAGTCGACAGCGGCGCTCTAAAGGTTAATAAACATTCTGAAAACCTTACACGTCTTGCGGACAGTCATTCACTTATCAAACTTCATTCCTTCACAGGTGGCATAGAGAAACACTCACATGAGACACACTAAAAGGGGAGATAACTGATGGAAATCTGGCTAAAAATACCCAAGTGGGCAGTCCTTAGATATGTGGTCTTTGTTATTACCTCCATTACCACCACATGTCCTAACACAACCCCCTTTTCAACCCCAAAATATCTCTCCAATAAAGTTGAGCACCTCTTTTTATCTACAACTAGGTCTTACCCTTCCCTTGCTCCTGACCTTCACCCGCTTTCCCACTCAGTCACAGTTTAAACTTGAGCCTCTTCCTGCATATCTAAGCATTACTCCTTGTTACTCCTGGAAACAAAGCCCCCACCATCTCTTTCTCCTGTTTCCCCCCCAGAACAGGGAATGGGACACTGATCCATACATGTGGGTGTATGCTTTCCACACACACCTAATGCTAAACCCATTCTTTTTATCTTTGGTCCATATCCTGGATGTTTTCTTGCTTCAGATCGAATGCTCCAACATCATTGACTATGCAGAGAAGATCATCCGAGACAATCACTTTGAGGATGGTGAGTAGAGGAAAGATTGGTGTGAGTGGAGCTTTTTAGATGCTCAGTGAGTTCGGTGTTCTGCCTTATTACTCACAAGATATATGCAGGATGGTGGATTTGTGGGCATGGGAGGATGAGTGTTAAAGTCAGGGTTAAAGATTGCAGTGGAGGGAAGAGTAGATGACTGCGAGAGGTTGGTTTATGGCTTGTCCTACCTAAAACTTCAGTCTTGATCTTGCAGAGCAAAAATAGCAAAAACTGCACTAAGATTTACAGGGCAGCCTGAATTGCTTTGAATGCAATGTAATTCTTGGGCATCTTCTCTGGACTAGCTACTACAAGTGCTCTACCACAGCATTTCTCCTCTCTTGTCTTCTGTATGCCATTCTATCTCCATCCTTCCAAGCTGTCACTACCTACAGCAAATGGAATGAGGAATGGTCTGTAGAAGGATGTTGATAGAAGGAAGCACAGAAGACAGAAAAGGAGAGAAGGAATGATGGTTGTCCGTGTGGTGGGAGAGTGCCAGCCTGATCTCATCTGTGATGATGGGACACTGCAGGATTTTGTCACATGGAATATCAACATGTTCAGTGTTGTGTCACTGTCGTCTTACTTCTGCTCCAGTGATCGAGTTGCTTGTAAGGTGTTCACAATATATGGTTTTTTTAACTCATTCGCGGCATGTAGGCTCATATGAGCCTATGCACCGAACATAGTCGTTCGCGCCGCGTAGGCTCAATTGAGCCTACCACATTAGCATATTTTTGCCCCCTTACAACAAGGAAAATATGGTTTAGGGAAGTAGTCTAGTCTTCAATTAGTCTCTGTACTATAGTTGGCTAGCTTTAGATCCACACACAGATCTTTCTCAGCCAGACCATAACCTTTATCAGCCATGCACTAGGAGGATTGAAGTAAACAGCGATGGCGGCAGAGCGTGGATCGCAGCATGAGGTGGGTGAGCCAGTAGAAATTGCTATAGAGGGAGGGTTCTGATGCTGAAGAGGATTCTTTGTATAAGATAGGAACTGCTGTAGATGATCCCTTTCATGATGATGATGATACTGGTGATTTTCCTCTCGCTAATGATGAGGTATCAGAGAACAAGGATGAGAGCGAAGCTGTCATGCTGGCTGAAACTAGGTCGACCTCGCCATCATCGGTAGTTCATTGTAGGCTCATATTGATTGTAACTCAGGACTAATAAACGCAATCATCATAAAATTTCTCCAGTGTGTTTTTATGCCATTTTTTGAAGTTCACTTTTTTTTATAGAGCTCTAGCTCTAGACCAAGAAACAAGCAGTGGGCACTCTGGGAAAGAGAGCTGGGTGAAAGACCTATTTTTGTCAAAATAGTGGCTCTACTTTCTGTCATGGCAAGTGTAGTGTTTTCTTAGCTTGACAAAGTGCAGCATTTGGCTAGTTTTGGCAAAGAAAGACCTTTCTAGCCATAGCAAGTTTAGCTTTATAGCTACAGTATTTATTTTACTACGATTTTGCAAACTTGGTCCATTTTTCTGCGATTGCAGGGGACAGACGCACTAGAAATTCTGCGCCTTGAATGAGATAAGGTAGTAATACCCAGTTACCATCATGTTTTGTCATTTGAATTTTTTCATCACATTTTTTCACCTAACAGGATGTACTTTTAAGTACTGTCTACCTTTGATGTGTTTGCATAAATTATGCTAATTAGCATTCCAATATGACTGCCAATACCAGACATTTTTGCCAGTTTTTTAACAGAAAACAAGCTAATGAAAGAAACTTGTAATTTTGCACAGAAGAATAGTACATAGGGTAGCATGTTCTCACCCAAAGTAAAGACAAGTACTCAGACCATTTTATTTTAACAAAATTTCATGTAAGTTACATGAATTGATTCACTAATTACATATTCAAGATCCTGTAAGTGTAACTTGGACATACAGGAAGATACAGTTTTGATGATGGGCCATCCCATGAAGCAGGCTATATGAACCAAATATGCCAAATTTCAAGGAAGTCAGAGCACAGAGCTATGATGTCAGAACTCTTAACACATAGCAGTGAAAACCTGGAAATTGAGAAAATGTCATTTGAAGTCCTCATTCCTCATTATAACAGCTGACAGTTGGTGTCTTCCTCCCACTTTTTTACTATGAAATACCTATTTTCCCCAATACAAAGTGGTATGAAATACCTATTTTCCCCAATACAAAGTGGTATGAAAAACCTATTTTCCCCAATACAAAGTGGTATGAAATACCTATTTTCCCCAATACAAAGTGGTATGAAATACCTATTTTCCCCAATACAAAGTGGTATGAAATACCTATTTTCCCCAATACAAAGTGGTATGAAATACCTATTTTCCCCAATACAAAGTGGTATGAAATACCTATTTTCCCCAATACAAAGTGGTATGAAATACCTATTTTCCCCAATACAAAGTGGTATGAAATACCTATTTTCCCCAATACAAAGTGGTATGAAAAACATTTTTTTCACCACCTATCATAAAAAGGAGTTTTTAATCAATAAACTGGGTACCACTACCTTAATGAGGATGATGCTCTACCTTTATTTTAATGTTGTTCGTGGAGCACTGTACTGAGTGAACATTCTACTGCTGTTAGAGTGTTGTGGTGTTTGTTGCAGTAATGATGCTATCATTTCAGTGATCACGCTGGTGCGAGGCAAGGTGGAGGAGGTGAGTATGCCTCCTGGCATTGACAAGGTGGACATCATCATCAGTGAGTGGATGGGCTACTGCCTGTTCTACGAGTCCATGCTGAAGACGGTCATCTTTGCACGAGACAAGTGGCTGGTGAGTACTCTCTCTCTCTCTCTCTCTCTCTCTCTCTCTCTCTCTCTCTCTCTCTCTCTCTCTCTCTCTCTCTCTCTCTCTCTCTCTTCCCCCCCCCTCCTCCTCCTCCTCCTTCCCTTCCTCCTCCTCCCCCACCCCCCACCCCACCACATGATTTGTAAGAGGCATATAATAGGAACATCATGACTTTTCTGCACTTGCTCAATTGAAGTGATTTTGATGCTCAATGGCCTTTCATAGCCTACTAAGGGCCTTGAAACTCCACCCATGCATCCATCCATCCTCCTCTTTCTGTCACTCCCATTAGCCCTCCCATCACTTGGTATTCTAGTGATTGCATCATTCGCAGGTTACAAAAGTAGCAACAGCTGGAAAGAATGTCTCCATGTGTGACTGCACACACACATGCATGTGATAAAAACCGCTGGCGCTGAACCTCCAGGTTTTGGCACACACAAAAAATTGGGTTCAAACCCGCAATCTCTCGAGAAAAGAGGGGGGGAAAAACACACACAAAAACACAAAAAACAGGTCGGGTTCGAAAAAAGTTTCAGCGCGGAATCGAATCCGTTCACGCATGACCTAACGTTACAATTGTCCAGCGCTTTACCATCTGAGCCATTCATTTGGCAACTGACGTTACTATGTGTTTGTAAAGGAATTATAACGTTCTTTTCTGTAAACTCCCTCGCTTCATATTTTGCACTGTAAATTGTATAAAAATGGATGATAGTTCATGAAATTTGAGTGGTCTTGTACATTTTAGGATACTTAAGGTCTATTTCTGCCTATTGTCGATTCACTGCCATTAGGCCAAGCCAACAGACTACCAGTACCAAGTTGTTGCGCTTAAGTCAGGACAGACAGAACGAACAAATGAACTTTATTTTACAAGGGTAGTGAATTAGGCAGTATTGCCTTTCTTACTTACATTCAGCCCTTGAGGCAAAATATTCAAATGTGGTAAGAGAGAGAGAGAGAGACAGAGAGAGAGACAGAGAGAGTGAGAGAGAGAGGGGGGGAGGGGAGCTGGGAAAAGGGGAGGAAGGGAAGAGAGAATGAGAGTAAGAGGGTGGGTGGGAGAGAGAGAGAGACAGACAGAGAGTGAGAGAGGGGGGGGGGGAGATAAGCTGGGAAAAGGGGAGGAAAGGAAGAGAGAATGAGAGTAAGTGGGTGGGTGGGAGAGAGAGGGAGAGAGAGAGAGAGGAAATTGCAAGCCGCCGAATGTTGCAGATTTCTACTCTTGCTAGCGTCGAAAGACACGCGGAAACGGAAAAGATAACTCTGTTTGACTCGATTTCGATTCGACTAAGCATTTCCGTCTGCTATTCCGTCAATTGACCTTTGAGTGAGGCAGTTTTTGAGATATATATCAGCTTCTAAGTGGGACCAAAGACCTTTGGTGGGACTGAATTTCAGATCGTACATGCAAATGACGTCATGCTATTAATGACGTCAAATTTGGCTTTGCCGTCAAATGTCATTTCAATAATTTTTAGACCGGTAATTTCGAGAATACGACCTTAAAAAACCACTTTCTCTTCAAGCCTCGATTCTGAAAATTTGATACATTCAATCGGACCTAACTTCCAGTTAGTGTGCAAAATCTCAAGGAAATTTGTCCAGTAGTTTTTGAGATATAAGCCGTGGAGTCGGGACAGACACACACACACACAGACAGATAAAGTCTGTAGGACCTCCAGTAAACCTGGAGGGATAAAGATCTTTTCTGTACTGGAATACTTGACGCGTTATTCCAATTTGAATGCAGTACATAATGACCTAGCTTGTTTACTAAGAAGTAAAGCTGAAACATGAAGACTCACAACAATGTTTGAGATATTCTCATTGCTAGTAGATGCATTGAATGCCACATTGAAGTGACCCTTTTCATCCTTGCAGAAGTCCCTCAGTGTGTTGGGGATAAGAATAAACCTACTCTGTCTCCCTGTGCAATAATAAAAGATGAATGACAGGAAATAAAAACTTGATCTTTCTCTAACCAACATTAGTGAATTTCATTATCAATAGCCTCACAAAGTCTACTTATTCTGATAGGTCATGAAACTTCTCTCATCTTCATTCATCACCATGATTCATCTTGTCCTTGCAGAAGGAGGATGGGCTCATCTTTCCTGACAGAGCCACTCTGTATGTCTGTGGCATTGAGGACCGCCAGTACAAGGATGAGAAAATCAACTGTGAGTGCTGGTAGTATTTTACGATTCTTTTCATGTGTTTACTTTCACAGCATTCCCTTTGCCTCTTGATGGCATTCCTTTATTGAACTTCGTGTACCTGACATCCTCCTTCCTGCATAATGTCTTGCATGGGTGGCTGGGCAGAATTTCCAACCACTGACTGTTTGCCTGCCTCCGAACATAACCTACTTTTCAGTGCCTGAATGGTTCAACCATTGATTGATCACTCTTTTACCATCTGGTCACTGGGCCGCCCTCATCATTCCATCCAACACCATTTTAACTCCATGGGAGAGCTTACAACCCGACTGCAGATGAACATGCTGAGGTTAATTTATGCAGTATTCCAATGCAGCTCTGACAGGAATTTTGCTTTATGCCTTTGCATTTCCTCCTCCTCCTCCTCCTCCTCTTCTTTCTCTCCCTCCTCCTCTTTCTCCCCCTCCTCCTCTTTCTCCCCTTCCTCCTCTTTCTCCCCCTCCTCCTCTTTCTCCCCCTCCTCCTCCCTCCCTCTTAACCCCATCCCCACCCCACCCCATATTGCCTGAGAGAACTGAGAGAATAAAATTATATATACGCATTGTAGCCATGACTCATTATTTGTACATGTGTTCCACCTGAGACTTTTGCATGTATTGTGGCTGTGGCTAACTTACTGGACTGTCTGTCATGTTACAGGGTGGGACTGTCGCATATATTGTGGCTGGCTTACTTACTGGACTGTCTGTCTGTCATGTTACAGGGTGGGACTGTCGCTTGTGTTGTGGCTGTGGCTAACTTACTGGACTGTCTGTCATGTTACAGGGTGGGACTCTCGCATGTATTGTGGCTGGCTTACTTACTGGACTGTCTGTCTGTCATGTTACAGGGTGGGACTGTCGCATGTATTGTGGTAGTGGCTAACTTACCTGACTGTCTGTCATGTTACAGGGTGGGACTGTCGCATATATTGTGGCTGGCTTACTTACTGGACTGTCTGTCTGTCATGTTACAGGGTGGGACTGTCGCATGTATTGTGGCTGTGGCTTACTTACTGGACTGTCTGTCATGTTACAGGGTGGGACTGCGTGTACGGCTTTGACATGAGTGTCATTCGAAAAGTGGCCATCTCCGAACCGCTGGTGGATGTGGTTGATCCCAAACAGGTGGTCACCAACTCCTGTCTGATCAAGGTGGGTCCCTGACCTCTGCACTTAGCAAGATCAATTTGCTATTTTTCTCATTAGCAAAAGGTGCATTCCCCAGAGAACTGTGATTTCATTACTGTAGGTATGAAAGTGCTCAGTGATGAGCGTTCAGGCAACCAAATGAAGCCCAAAGCTTTTCTCCTACTTGAACCTGTCCACGTGAATTCTTGCCATGAGTGCTCACCTCTAAACATCTTTGATACCTACAAATATGACTTGCTTTCCTCTGAGGAATAATGGTTATGTCCAATGGCCATTGTTACGACCCGGATTGCCCAAGGTCTAAGTGGGTGAAAGTATATGTTAACACGAGTACAAAATTTGAAGGTTTGTATTCTAAAACAAGACAATGACTTTATACAGTAATCTGCAAGACATCAATACACAGCAAACACAGCCGTAGCACTCTCAGAATTGCGGACACAGCAATTCACTCTTGTCCGCCCAACACCGCAGGACATCCATACACAGTGAACACAGCCGTAGCACTCTCAGAATTGCGGACACAGCAATTCACTCTTGTCCGCCCAACACCGCAGGACATCCATACACAGCGAACACAGCCGTAAAACTCAGAATTGCAGACAGCAATTCACTTATGTCCGCCAAACATCTCAGGACATCAATACACGGCAAACACAGCCGTAGCACTCTCAGAGAATTACAGACACAGCAATTCCTCACTACATGTCTGCTAAACACCACAGGACATCAATACACTGCAAACACAGCAGTAATCGTGGAAACTTGCAACACAGCAATCATTCCAGCCAAGTCTGCAAAAACACCGCGGAACTCTAGTAAACAATGAACCAGTCTACTCGCATGACCACCGCACCACTCCCCGGCAGAACAAATCCACCACCGAGAGCCCAAGCTCATCAAATCCGCCCCACAGAGCCCAAGCTCATAACATCCACCCGCTCCCCGACAGCACAATACCAGGCTGTTCTTCAAGAAGCAGGGATGAAAATTTTCCGCGGATCCGAGGATTTCCTCGGATTTGAATACCAATTTGGTCACTCTCGAGATTCGTGTAAATCCGTTGAGAAATTTTTTTTGGGGGGGGGGGGGGGGTGGGTGGGTTAGGTTGAACCGCACCGGCTGATGGGTAGCCATTTTGATGCCTCGGCCAATCGTGCAAATCGACTTAAAAGCACACGAAGCAGAAATCGGAAACTAGTCTGAACCAATGAAACGCTTCAAAAGAGAAGCCTCTGTCTATCCTTTGCTCTGATTGGTCGCTTAATCCGTGCGCATTGCGTGATCATGGCCGAATTGATGAACGGAAACAGCCGAAGCTAGCTTCGGCTCTTTTCGACATAAGGAACGCACGGCGTCTTTAGTATCAATCAACCAAGTGCAAGAATGCCGAGGAGGGATGCAAAGAAGTTTGCTTCGCTGCATAAATTTGGGGAAAAGCCGAAGAAAAAAGGAAAACAACGGTAGACTTGTCAACCGCCTCCGGAGCGGAGAATTCGACAGTGATCGCTTCTGTTTCGATCGACACCGCACCACGTGCGAGCGGCGATTCAGCAGCTACCACTCTTGACTTGAGTCGATCAAAACTACGTCTGGCACAGCTGTTTCGAGGTTGCTCGCCTCCTCATCGTCCGCTCAGAAACGAAGACATGGAGTGGGAACCGACTTATGTCCTGACTCCGGAGCTCGAGAATCGACAGCGCTTGCTTCTAGTTCTACTTCGACCGAAGATGCACCTCTCGCTAGTAGTGATTCGGCAACCTCCGCACTCACGTTTATCGAATCTGCTTCTGGCGCAGCTGATGTTGCGAAAGCAATCGCCTCCTCATCGTCAGAATCTGTCCCTACCAGTGCCAAGAAACTTCGTCGTTTCGAGAGCGAGACAAGAGATCGGGCCCAGTAGGTGATGACGAGAACGTGATCGTCAGCATGAGCATGATGAACAAGCTCGTCTCCGTGTTCCGCTGCCGAGATTGTGACCAGCTGCCGTTAACAGTGATCAAAAATCAGTCGGCGATGTTTGGATCAGCGAGCAAGCTGAAAGTGTTCTGCTCAGCATGTGGGAACACCATTACGGCGGTCAGGACCTCACCAAAGACAGGTACTCTGCACAATGGCTATGACATCAACCGTCGTCTCGTCGTTGCTGCCACCTCCATTGGGATTGGGTTCACCCAACTGAGACGATTTTTCGCTCTCATGAACATGCCCCCACCCATGCATCTGAAGACATGGCAGCTCTACCAGAAGACGCTGCATTCAGGAGTTCATCCTGCTGCTGATAGGCACCTTCAGGAGGCAGCTGAACAGGTTCGACTGATGTACTTGCAGTTGAAAATTAGTCAGCCAACTCCAGAAGCACGTCTAGATATTGCAGTTTCGTTCGATGGGAGCTGGCACAAGCGTGGGCGAACATCTCACAGTGGCATTGCTGGTGTCATCGAGATCTACAGTGGACTTGTTGTAGACTTTGTGAGATGTCAAGTTTCAGGAGTGATATGAATAAATGATGCGGAGGTAACACAACTTCAAATTTTTGGCATGATGTTGACAAGTGTTTGTACTGTACTAGTTGTTGAAAAAACTTCCTGGTGCACTTTTCACAAGGGATGTTTTTATATAACCAATATTCAGACAGCTGATTTTGTAATGTAGGAAGTAATGTCTGAAAATTTAGAATATAAATTATAGTTTTCAGCACCTTTCATAAGCAGATTTTGACATTTGCTCTTGTCTGAATTTGTACTTGAATTGCTAGGAAATGCCTTCTCAGCACTTATAAATAGCAATTAAAATTTTCGGCGGGGGGCAACGCCCCCCTGGTCCCCCCAGCGGGGCGTTGCCCCTGCACTCCACCGGGGCCTAGGCAGCCCCTGGACCCCGGCCAAGTTTCCTCTTTTTTTCCCATTTGCTGTTTTCATCCCTGAAGAAGAAGTGATGGGGAGCCCTGAACCATCGAATCCTTGCTACTTTTATTACAAATTTACGCTAACTCAGCACCAAAGAACTCGTGTGGCATGAGAAATCGCAAATTTCACTAACGTAATCACAAATTAACATTGAGCACGAGAATTGCGCTCAGCGCCCTGACAGCCGCGCTCGTGACACACTACAGGAAGGAAGTGGAAATATATTATTGATCTTTGTCTTATGCACTAGGAGGTGGACATCTACACAGTCAAGGAGAGTGACATGACCTTCACTGCACCCTTCCACCTGCAAGTACGTCGCAATGACTACCTGCACGCCCTGGTCACCTTCTTCAACATTGAGTTCACCAAGTGTCACAAGAAGACTGGATTTTCCACTGGTAAGGCCTGTACTTGATTTTGCTGTTCACACAAGCTCTCTCTCTCTCTCTCTCTCTCTCTCTCTCTCTCTCTCTCTCTCTCTCTCTCTCTCTCTCTCTCTCTCTCTCTCTCTCTCTCTCTCTCTCTCTCTCCCTCCCTCCCTCTCTCTCTCTCTCTCTCTCTCTCTCCCTCCCTCCCTCCCTCCCTCCCTCCCTCCCTATTCCATAATTTTTTCTTGAACAATTTGCCTGAAAAATGCATTTAAATGCATGTTCATCAACTTTTTGTTTTAAAGATTACTTTGGCTATTTTGCCAAAGTGTTGCACAATTGCCACTTGCATTGCACCCAACTTCCAATGAGTGTAGTTCTACAATTTTGATCCTGTGGTGTTTTTCATACGTATACTTGTATCAAATGTGAAAAGGCTGCAAATCTGAAAAATACTTGCATCTCTCAGTACCTAAACTTGAATAGGGACTGGTTTTGTGGTAGTGGGTCCTTATTGTTGAGAGATGGCTGCTGTTGTGTGTGTTGTGACATGGTGTGGTACACCATGTAATGTGTGGAGATGTCTATTCAAGTGTTTTGTTGTGTTGTGACTGCAGCACCAGAGGCACCGTACACCCACTGGAAGCAGACAGTTTTCTACCTGGGTGACAATGATCTGACCATCAAGAAGGGAGAGGAGCTCTTTGGCACCTTCTCCATGACCCCCAACAAGCAGAACAGTGTAAGCTTCTGTTTTCCAGTTGCATGCTCACTGACAGCTATGTTTTAGACAGCACCTTGAAATCACTATCTTCTGTCACCTTTAGGCATAAATCTCTCCGCTTGTATATCTGAAAAGTTAGTGCATGAAAGCCTTTCAATTTATGTCAATGTTGAGACTCGGCCTTAGGAAAATTATATCAATTGCACAGAGAGAGGAGAAATTGTGATAATGCTTGATAAATGAAAAACTGGATTTGAAAGTTGATACTAACCCCTTCCCTGCTTCGCCCAAAACTATCTCGGGCCTCGACTGCTCCTGCTGTGCTATGTCCCGGTAAAGTCTCAGTTCTTGATTGCAAGGGAGGAAACTAAATACTTTGAACCAGTGTCTGTAGTTGATAGAGTTACGTCCCTTAGCGCTTCCTCAACGTTCTCACAGAGTTTGATTGACTTACATGAATTCGTAGTATTATTCTTGCAATTTTGGTTGATTTGATTATGAAATGGCTTCTGAGAGAATCTATAAACCTTTTTGTCAGCACTGGAAGTGCTGAATGAACATTTCAATGATCCTGACAGCGGTGAGGATTTTTATGAACGAGTTTGATTGTTAACTCCTTCCCTGCTTCGCCCGAAACTATCTCGGGCCTCGACTGCTCCTGCTGTGCTATGTCCCGAGACAGTGTCGGGTCTTGTTTGCAAGGGAGGAAACTCTAAATACTTTGATTTGCAATTTTGATTGATTTGATCATGAAATGGCTGCTGTGAGAAGCTATAAAGCTTGTTTGTCAGCATTGGAAGTGCTGAATGAACTTTTCAATGATCCTGACAGTGGTGAGGAGGATTTTTGACTCACATGCGAAGCAAAAGTGAGTCTATGTACTGAGCCGTGTCGTCCGTCCGTCCGTAAAAAACTTAAACGTTGGATTTTTCTCGGAGACTATTAAGTCTATCAACACCAAATGTGGCATGATGGTGTATGATGACAAGGCCTCAAAAAACATACATAGTGACTTGACCTTGCTTCAAGGTCAAGGTCACAGGAGCCATAAATGTGGTCTCAAAAACAGTCATTTTTCACATTTTCCCAATTTTCTCCCACGTTATTGAGAATGGCGACCTCAGCTACAAGTGGGATATAGGTCAAAGCAAGCCCTATCTATTGATACCAGTTTGGTTGACCTTGCTTCAAGGTCAAGGTCACAAGAGCTCTTCAAAGTTGGATCGTATACATATTTTGAAGTGACCTTGACCCTGAACTATGGCAGATAACTGTTTCAAACTTAATAATTATGTGGGGCACATGTTATACTTTCATTATGAGACACATTTGGTCACATATCATCAAGGTCAAGGTCACTTTGACCCTTATGAAATGTGACCAAAATGGGGTAGTGAACCACTAAAAGTGACTATATCTCATGGTAGAAAGTGCCAATAAGCACCATTGTGCTTCCTATGTCTTGAATTGACAGCTTTGTGTTGCATGACCTTGGATGACCTTGACCTTGGGTCAAGGTCACATGTATTTTGGTAGGAAAAATGTGTAGAGCATTTCTTTGTGTATGATGTCATTGGTAGGTTTAGTTGTTTGACCTTGACCTTGAAGGTCACCTGAAGGTCAAGGTCATATAAAGGTCAAGGTCAAGCATGTGAGTCGTATGGGCATTGCCCTTCTTGTTATGAATGAGTTAGATTATTTGTGTCATCTGTCTTTGTGCAAAATTTCAAAGCAGTTCTCTGGAAAACAAAAATACTATGACTGAACAAAGACAGCAACAGTAAAACGCAAAAACTGTTCCCGACATGGCGTGTAATGTATACGGCATTGAAGAGGCAAATGTGGACATGCCAAATTTTGATATTGTTATCAGTTTCTATTCTGGTCACAAGTTACATTTTGAATCAGTTTTGCTTTTCCTCATCTTCCTCTTTTTTAGAATTTATTTTAAAGGGTTTTGATTGTGCCTGTCATTAATCTGTGTAAGTGCATCTCCATGTTTATTTGTTGCAGAGAGATCTGGACTTCGTGGTTGACGTGGACTTCAAGGGCGAGTTGTCTGAGATGTCAGAGACTCTAACCTATCGCATGCGCTAGCCCTCCCTCCACTCTGCCTGTCCTGGCTGGGAGAGATGGGGGGGAGGACAGGGGGGTTTGGGGTTGGGGGGTTGATTGTAGCTTGTCTAATTAGAAAATGCTGTAGACAGTGTTCTTGTGGGGGATTTGGGTGGGAACAAGAGGGGGGTTGGGGCCTGGGAGGGAGTCGCACTTTTTACGTATTTGGGATTCATAATGGGGTCGTGCTGAAACCTTCATTTGCATTTCTATTGTTGCTTTGATCGTCCCCAGTTGTGCAGCTGTAGGACGCCAGATACTCCATCCACGCAGTGCTCCATTTGTCTGTTCAACTTGGTCAAGTGATGTTTGTTACTTCATCCATTTCTCTTGTCAATCGTTTATGGGGAGTGGGGCCAGCACCCATGGGACTAGAGATGCAGGCATAGAAGCCCCACTGCCTGTCAATCTGCAGTGTGCATGGAAGCGAGCAACAGGTGTGTGCAAGATGTGCCGGTGTGCCATGATGTGGCTGCTCAGCAACGCAGCCCAGGACAGACACAAACAAGGGGAAAGCCAGGTCTGCACTGCCTGGCTTCTCCCAGAGCTTTCCACAGCAGCCAGTCTGACTAGAAACATGGTAGTGCTGCAGATGCATTTAATAACTCTTTTACCAAAGTATTTCTTTTAACTTTTTGACAAGGCATTTAAAAATGTTGCTGCAGAATCTACCTGTAGCAGTCTGTGTTGCAATGCGGCTCACAGCCAAGAAATGCTCTTATGCTGCCCGTGTCCCATTTCCTCCTTTTTTTCTATCAGTCTTGAAAGGCCTTTGTCCTTTGGTGAGAGGTCAGTGACCTTGAGGATAGAGCTGTTCTTTCCATGGTGCTTTGCCTGGAGAAGCTCTCCAGTGTTCTTTCTTTGCCGTTTTTTTTTGCCCCCACGTCCCCCTACTAGTTTTCTTGGCATGCCTATCAATCTGCCTTGGAGTTAGGCTGGCTGACTGTCGGCTGTTTTGCCTGTCTGCCCTGGAGCCAGTCTGTCTGCTGGGCATGTCAGAAAGCCAGCCCCCGCTAATATGGGAGCCAAGAACAAGATGTTTACTTGGATCCTCTGACAAACTGCATGAATTAAAATCACCCAAGTATTTCAACAAACTGCATTGGTTTCATTTGTTGTTTTTGCTGGTTACATTGTTCTGGTAGAAATCTCACATTTCAAAGGAATTGCCTGAATCCATAGGACATTCTCATTAACATACCCTGCAGGAGTTATCCTTGGCGCTCTGTCGAAAAACGTGTTGGGTAGAACCACCTAGTTCCGGTTGCATTCTCGTAGCGTCTGCACTGAATACTAGATCGCTCAAAGTACATGTATGTGGGTGTGGAAAAAAGTACTGTGTCATGTAAAGCTCGAATGAGTAGCAGCAGATAACTATTTAGTTCTGGTTTGAATTGACAATTTTGTTTCCCTGGTCTGGCGAGGACCGAAAATTCACTATCATCAAGTCGATGAGTGATCAACTTGAACCGCACTCGGCGTAATGTAGGCCTATAACTTGTAAGATCGGGTCGATGATGACAAGAAAATGGCATTAAAACACACAAAAAGTTTCATTACAACTAAAATCACCGATTATATTAATAACTGACCATTTTTACACTTACAGCTAGTACGCAAACAAAACGCACCTGCCGGGAGTGTCCTGGTCTAGCACAAGTGATCGTTTCACTATCTGATCCGACATGGTAGTCCAGCAAACAAGCAACTACTGCAACTTCATGAAGTTATTGAAATCTCAAAGTGTGATGTCAGACATCGATTGACCGAGTTCGACTGCAGCTGCCGGTTGCATTCTCGAACATTTCGTCTGCACTGAATACTAGATCGCTCAAAGTATGTGGGGGTGGAAAACAGTACTGTGTTATTTGCCAAAACCATCGTGGCAAAATTATTGATGAAAAAGTTGTCAAGCTACATGGCATTTGAGCAAACAAACAACTACTGCAACTTCATGAAGTTATTGAAATCTCAAAGTGTGATGTCAGACATCGATTGACCGAGTTCGACTGCAGCTGCCGAATCAAACGTAAGCGCTGCTCCCAAGCTCGTTTAAGTTGCTTGTGATCATTTCGCTATCTGATCCTACAATAATTACTAAACATTGATATCAAAAGCACTATTCAAAATTTTTAGCGGGTGGTCTACCCCGCACAACTAAAATCTGCGGATAATATCATCTCCACAAGCCGAACAACCTGAAGTTATACATTACGCCAAGTGCGATGGCAGGCAACTGGCCGCAAGCAAGGTGGCAAGAGATTATGGTTGTTTGTGTGTGAAGGCCTTGATGGGCCAATGAATAATATATTGATGTAAAAAGCTGCATTTTCATGGGCTGTATGTTACATGTTTCATGTGACCAGTCATTCACTCATTGCCTCTTGCGTTCAGAATGAGCCACATTCAATCATTCAGTTTCCACATGCATACAGTTGTGTATTCCTTGTGGCAGGAGGCATCTGTTGGTCTTGCAAGACCATGATTCTGCCCAGGACCCACCAGGACTCCAGCATCTGGCGTGCCCTTAAAACTCTATCCAGGATTGGCAGTTTCTACTGCTTAATGTTCAAATAAAGTTAGGTGTAGAAGGAGATTTATGCCAGAGACCTTGTCCTCAAAGGCATTGAGGCAGACTGCTTAGAATACTTTGCAGACATGATGATGGGTGGAGTTTTACGGCCTATCAACCTTTGTAGGCAATAAAAGGCATTCACAAATTCATTGAAACAAAGCACAGGTCGTCCCGATGTCCCTATTTCATTCGCCTCTTGCGATTTGCATGGGGAGACGCAGTGGGTCAACTCTTGCCCTATCCCTCAGAGGGAACCTTGCAGACCAATGAGACTGCTAGAGGGTTTATATCATAGAGGCCAGAGACCAGAGTCGAAGGAAACGAGGCATGACGGATGGACGTCTTCACTATGTATTGCTACGAGCATAATTATTGTAGTAAGCATGCAGTTGTGCGTAATCACGTGCAGCTTCTCGTCCCATGAAAAATTCACCTTCAGGTACATGGTGCCGCATGTAAGTGGTCTACACATTTACACGTTATTGAGCTGTTGCTCCAGTAGGTTGGAGATTCAAAGAATGCACCCACCATGTCTCCCAATGCGATTCACAAGAGGCAAATAACCAAGGAAATTGTGACTTGTTCGCTCTTACTTTAATCTGCTGTAGTGGTCAATGGCCTTACATATAGAGGCTGATGGGCCATAAAACTCCATCCATCCATCCTCCTATTGCATGATGCAAGAATCAAGGAATATACTATTTTGAAGAGACTAGCTCAAAAAGAATGTCTACTGCCTTGATGAACCACTCACCTTCAATCCCCACACACTAAGAAGGTAAAGGCACAGTCAATGCTAATAATGATGAGGTTGAAGACGTTAGGGATCTGACCTTTAACACTTCATAAGATATCTTGCGCGTGGATTGAGCTACTGGAGCAGGCCCGAAAAGCCCAGCAGCCAGGGGTTCCTTACGAATTGGGCGAGCAGGCTTTGGTATTTGTGTGTGAGGCGCAGTGCCATGGTTCAATCCCTGGGATGGGAGAAACCTGGATTAATAACTGACACAATGAGGGGGAGCTTCGAACGGCGACCTTGGCGTCTCCATGCTGTCCGGAGACATTCTAGTAAACTAGAGATTTCGCCTATCAGCAAAAGTATTTGTCTACCTGGGAGGCTGCTTAAACTCTTTTAGCATCCTGGATCACGTTGTGTCAGTCTGACTTGCTAGGGTAAATTAAAGACATTATCCATCCATCCATCCATCCATCCATCCATCTATCTATCTATCTATCTATCTATCTAGTCTTTGGGTAAATGCAGTACATATTTGGAAGGCTCTGGACTCGGACTCGGAGAGAAAATGGCATCAAGCAAGAAATGAAAATTGGTCTACACAGCAGTGGACCCGACATCCCTCCATATGGTTGCGAGAAATGGAATGTCTACAGGAAGTACCTCAAAACACTCTACACACCTCACCTTCGATGTCTCCGCAAGATCATGGACACAATGATCATGGCAAGAGAGTCTTCCTTAGAAAAGTGCAGTGACGAGCTCAGGTACAGGGATGTTGAGGCATTAATAATAAGGTTCAGTCGGGGTGGGTGGGTGGGACACACGTGGCCCAGGCGGACGATGAACGTCTTCCCAACCCAAGCTTCGGCCGGTGATACTTTGTCGTCACTGTTGGAGGGGTCAAGCGAAAAATATCATAATAGCCGCCATCTTGGTAGGATAAGAACTGCAGTGCATAGGCCTATGTCCATACTTTTTGACTCGCATGCGAAGCAAAAGTGAGTCTATGTACTCGCCCGTTTCGGGCGTCCGGGCGTCCAAAAACTTTAACGTTGGATTTTTCTCGGAGACTATTAAGTCTATCAATACCAAATGTGGCATGATGGTGTATGATGACAAGGCCTCAAAAAACGTACATAGTGACTTGGCCTTGCTTCAAGGTCAAGGTCGCAGGGGCCATAAATGTTGTCTAAAAAACAGTCATTTTTCACATTTTCTCAATTTTCTCTGAAGTTTTTGAGATTGGATACCTGACCTATATATGGTATATAGGGCAAAGTAAGCCCTATCTTTTGATACCAGTTTGGTTGACCTTGCTTCAAGGTCAAGGTCACAGGAGCTCTTCAAAGTTGGATTGTATACATATTTTGAAGTGACCTTGACCCTGAACTATGGAAGATAACTGTTTCAAACTTAATAATTATGTGGGGCACATGTTATACTTTCATCATGAGACACATTTGGTCACATATCATCAAGGTTAAGGTCACTTTGATCCTTATGAAATGTGACCAAAATGGGGTAGTGAACCACTAAAAGTGACCATATCTCATGGTAGAAAGTGCCAATAAGCACCATTGTGCTTCCTATGTCTTGAATTAACAGCTTTGTGTTGCATGACCTTGGATGACCTTGACCTTGAGTCAAGGTCACATGTATTTTGGTAGGAAAAAAGTGTAAAGCATTTCTTAGTGTATGATGTCATTGGTAGGTTTAGTTGTTTGACCTTGACCTTGAATGTCACCTGAAGGTCAAGGCCATATAAAGGTCAAGATCAAGCGTGTGAGTCGTATGGGCTTTGCCCTTCTTGTTTAGGAATAAAGATCGGTTTATGCTGGTTACAATTTAAATCAAAGCATGAAGATAGTTTGAATACAAATACAAATCATCGAGAATATTGATAATGAAAATGTTTTATTTTTATTATTTGTACACACTGATCGAGGGGAGTGTCCCGACGCTGAAGCTGGCTGACGTGCACAGCTAGCTACCCAGACAGCAAGCAACTCCTGGGCCTGCCCTGGTCCAGCCTTGGGAGTCCTTGGGGTTCCCTGGCAGCGAGATCTAATGCGTTGGAAGTCTGCAATGTAGCCTTAAGTGTTCATGGTGATATTAGATCTGCTGGTGTAACCATGGCTACCGCGGACTTCTGTGGCCGACTTTCCGGATGGCGAGCAGATTCCAGCATATCGGGTTACTAGGATGCGGCGTGCCAGCTAGGCCTCTCTTGCTGCAGCAACTGGACTTCCAGTCTTAGGCGGGAAATCACATTGGATTGTGCTGTTGGGCATATTGGTACGTATACGTCTAGCTCCCTTTCCGTATCATTTTGACAAGTAATTAATTGGCTTTTCCCCTATATACATTTTCTTGTTTGCTTGGTATTTCCTAGTGTATAATGTGCGCGGTTTGACTCATCTGATGTCAAAATGTTTGGGCCCTTGGATTCTTATATTCTGCATTTCCAATTGAAAATTTTCTCCCTCTCTGTCCGATCTCTCTCTCTCTCTCTCTCTCTCTCTCTCTCTCTCTCTCTCTCTCTCTCTCTCTCTCTCTCTCTCTCTCTCTCTCTTACCACATTTGAATATTTTGCCTCAAGGGCTGAATGTAAGAAAGGCACTATAACTGCCTAATTCACTACCCTTGTAAAATAAAGTTCGTTCGTTCGTTCATAAATCTCTCTCTCTCTCTCTCTCTCTCTCTCTCTCTCTCTCTCTCTCTCTCTCTCTCTCTCTCTCTCTCTCTCTGTGTGTGTGTGTGTGTGTGTGTGTGTGCGCGCGCGCGCACGCGCGCGCTCTTACCACCGTGCTTCACCAGTCGGTGGCGTCTATGACTGAAATATGAAATTGCTTTCAGGAGCCCTGACGAAACCTGTCAGGATGCAATGCCGGCAACTCGATCCTCGATCTGGCATCAACCGTACGCATCATCGCCCATCACCACTGACTGCACAACTCATGCCACAGCTCGCTCCTAGTCCTTTTCCCCTTCCTCCACCTCCTCCTCGTCAACAAACTGTAGGCAGTAAGTTATCAGTTTAAAATCTATATCACCCATTTGCCATAGTCAGTAGATCAGCACGCCACGGATGTAGTCAAAGGGGAGATAACTCATTCGAACCGTGTTCAATCCAATTTAATTACATGAGGTTTTTGTATATGTGTTTGTCTGTCTGCCTGCCTGCTTGCCTCTCTCTCTCTCTCTCTCTCTCTCTCTCTCTCTCTCTCTCTCTCTCTCTCTCTCTCTCTCTCTCTCTCTCTCTCTCCCTCCCTCTCTCTCTCCCCCTCTTATAACTACTTTAACGGTGTATGTCAGGGAGCAGATCGGCTATCGCACAAGCCTCTCGTGTGACCTCCATTTGCATAAATTGGACGAAAACTTTCCATCACGTGATGTCAACTGGGCTAGAGATACTTTCGCCAGTAGGCGAAGTCTGTAGTGAACTAGAATGGCATGAAAGACCACGAAAAGACTGGAATGGCATCCAACTAAGACATCTTAGCTTCAGACTGCAGTGCCTATCGCTACACAGTGCGCAGGGAAGGCTGCGTTGTCGAGGCTCGGGCCGTGTTGCATATGTTGCACTCGATCTCTTCGCAATGTCTTGTTCTACAGGGGTTCTCCTAGCTTGCGCCGGGAAGTCGAAGTTCGCAAGCGCTGGTGGTCGTTTTCTATAAAACTTTTATCACACACTGGTCGATACACAGTGGTGACAATCAGTAAATAGTATCGTAGTAACAACTTCACTCTGCGCGCAATGCCGCAGAGGAGTCAATCACACTCGCTTATCCTCTGGTTAAGCTCTCACCTTTACTCTGTCATGTGCTCACGTGTGTTCCCTTCTGTCGCAATGTCGCGCTTTTTATACCCTTACTCAGATTCCAGAAACTTCCAGTACAAAGTTGAATATACTCGGTGACCACGAAGCTTCACGAATGACGTCATGTGACGCAGCCGAGACAAATTTAGCCCGAGTCAACCAGGGACCTGTTCACAGGCCTACCGGTACGTACCAGTTGATACCGTTCGTCTCTTGAATGACTTGGTACGGCTACCGGTATCGACCGGTACGTACCGTGCCGGAACGCTGTTGCGCCTGTATAGCCAAAATGGCTGCCTTCGGGGAAAGGAAGAAAGTCGTCATCACAAATATGCGCTGTGGCACGCATTTCGACCTGTGATTATTACCCAGCCTATGCGAGACTTTACAAGAAGTTAGGCTGATATTGTACTTTTCTTTTTTAAAAGAATAACTGCTCTGAAATAATTACCGGGCAAGATGTGAGCAAACATTTCCACGACAGATGGCAAAACAATTTCAAGGGAAGCAACTCTTATTTCTTACATTAGCCCTTACTTTGTTGTATAACCTCCCTTGAAGTGAGCATCGAACTATTCTTGCTTACACCAAGTTAGCACTGTCGTTTTGACATAAATTTCTATTCGAGCGATGCCGAGCATTCATGCTCGGCTACAGCTTAACGTATTTCAACAGTTCCACAAGGAACGAGCAGTCTGCAGCTGCTGGTTTACTCATTTGGTTGAGAAGCGCAATCCGTGACGATGAGAAGGCATCGCGGAAGCCATCTTGGCTACCGTTCAGTCAAAAACGAGTCGTTCAAGAGTGCACATTGGTTGCTCGGCTACCGGTCGGCTACCGGTAGGTCGCCTTGAATGCACAGCAGGTGACCAGGAAACTGCATTAGCGGAGAGGCTGATGTAAACAGCCCAATTGCGCTACGACATACTCGCACGTTCTAGAGCCCTCACAACAAATAGATGCGAGGTCTTGCGAGGGATGGACCGGTGTCACCATATGCCACGCATTTGACTGCCATTACATCTGATTTAGCATATTTCCAAGTGATGACACAGGCCTATTCCTCGCAAGATGTCTTGCACGTGTTGCAGAAGAATGTGAAGTAGACGTGCTTGCAAATGTGGAAGAATGTGTAGTTAAAGAACATTCTAGTAAACTAGAGATTTCGCCTACCGGCAAAAGTATCTCTAGCACAGTTCACATCACGTGATGGAAGGTTTTTGGCCAATTTATTCATACGGAGGTCACACGAGAGGCTTGTGGGATAGCCGATGTGCTCCCTGACATACGCCGTTAAAGTAGTTCTAAGACTATTTCGCACAAAACTCTTAACTTACTCTTGTTGAGACAACAAACAAGCGTTTATTCGATACAATAAAATGTTTGTGTTGAAATGGAAACAAGTTTTGACATCTGAATGATTTCTGTAAAAAGTGGAGAGAAAAATAGTATCCGAACGAACTATTTTTGGCGCAAGGCTGTAATGCGAAGGGTCAAGCCTATTACGCATTCATTGCGAACTGTGCCAGAGTCTATCTACTGACTCTGGTTTACAGAATGGTTAAAGAATTGTGTAGGGTTGTGTAGAATTGCTCGTGTTTTGGATAGATTGTTCACGTAGCGACGAATGCATATTGTTTAACGTATTGTGCTGTAGCGACGAACGCATTCACCTCTCTTTGTTCTGCCCTGAACAAAGACAGGTGGGGCACGTGAGCCAGGATGACTCAGCATCTCCTTTGTTTGTAAGGGAGGGGGGTATACTCGACCTCTGGTCTTTGTTTGTAGGGAAGGGGGTGGGGGCTTTAAAAGTGTAACTTCCGATTTCAGTAACTGTCCTCCTGATTGGTTCTTGGGGCGGAAACGGAAGAGGTCGCCGGGAAGATTACCCACTAACCCACGTGTCACTATATATACCATGTACATGTGATTAAGCGGAAGTGAGAGCGCCGAGCGATAGCATGTGAGGAGCAAGGAGAGCTCGTGGGGCTGTTGGCGCGTGTTGAAGCGCATCCGCCATTGCTGTATCCTATGCCAAGTCATGGAATAAACATCCAGTAAGATACACCAGCCTGAGTCCATCTTCCTACCTTCCTGGCGCAAGCGAGGACGAATCGTGAGACCACGTGCACGCGACGGTTGATGCACAGAGACAAGTGGTCAGAAGGATTTTCCGTAACACACGGTTCCTAGTGTGAGCAACGCACTCCACAGACTTCTCCCGCAAGGAAAGCCAAGATCTTGCGAGTAATACGCCAATGTCAACATGACTGAAAATAAAAAGGTGTGGACAGCAACCGACAATGATGAAAGTAGATGTAAAGGCAATCAAACGTTGACACTTGTCGACGCCTGTCTATGCCTAGGCAGAGGTGATAATTCATTCATTAACCTAGGCATCCGTCCACAAATGAATATTTTGCTATATCACAGCTCCCTTAATGATGATATGAAACAGTAAGAAAAGTTATCCGACCTGCAATACACGACGCTCCCGATATCGTCCAGGGTCGCATGAATACTTCACAAAAAAATTAAATAGTGAGATCAGAGACCTATGTAACAGTCAGGAGGAGGGGACGTGTAGCGGTCAAAATAGTAACCCGTGAAAAACAGTACCCGGAAGTCATCGCAGAGTTATCTGCGAGGGACGTGCTTTATGCAATTTACCGCTCCTGCACCTGTTCTTCGCATGGAATATATTCCGACAAACGACGCATTAGTTGCTTTACGAGGTTTTGGTGCATTTGTGTAGTTTAACACATGATGTAGCGTTCAAAAAAGTTTTTCCCCGTGTAAAGCCGTCTCCCCTGCCGGAAATAATATGGGAGTCACCTCCCTGTAGTCTGTTTGTAGTCTGGTTTTATAAAACGCGACCGTTGACTGACTTGGCACGCCCGGGGAGTTATGCTAAGATCCGGCCGCGTAAATATATCTGCGTTTTGTGACAAACGTCTTGCTCGGCGGTACTGTACTCCATGCACCTTAACGGTGCGCGTGATTCGGGTGTAATCTTAAGCTAAACGACGTTCCGAATGTTTCCGACTTCGACCATTTCAGCAGCGCCAATAAACGTCGTTTAGCTTAAGATTACACCCGAATCACGCGGACCGTTAAGGTGCATGGAGTACAGTACCGCCGAGAAAGACGTTTGTCACAAAACGCAGATATATTTACGCGGCCGGATCTTAGCATAACTCCCCGGGCGTGCCAAGTCAGTCAGGCGGAGTGGCGGGTGCCGTCTCTTTTTAGTGTGGAATTCTCAGCACGTCCCTCGCAGATAACTCTGCGATGACTTCCGGGTACTGTTTTTCACGGGTTACTATTTTGACCGCTACAGGCCGCTATTGCGGAGGGCCGCTATTGCGGGATTTTGTTTTTAACAAAAGTTCTTAAGACAATTTAGTTTCTTTTGTCCAAAAACGCCTAAAAAAGACATATAATTTTTGTTACTTTTTTCTCGATTTTTTCTATTGCGGGGGGCCGCTATTGCGGGATTTTTTTAAACAAAAGTTCTTAGGCCATTTTGATTCTTTTGTCCTAAAACGCCTAAAAAAACCATATAATTTTTGTTACTTTTTAAGAAAAAACTTATAATTTTTTTCGGTTTTTATCAATAACGGGTGAAGCTTAATATTCTAACTCCATCCCACGTTTGACTCTCAACGGGAGGTCCCTACGCCCTAACTCCAGGGCCCGACGCTGATGTTGACACAAACGTGACAAAAAGTAACGCGTCCGGGTTTAGGTGAAACTCCCCGGACAGGCTAAGTCAGTCAGGCGGGGTGGCGGGTGCGGCCTAGGCTAAGCGCTATTGGTAAAACCCGTCTTACCGAAAAGATTTCTACGTTTTTTCCCCAAAAAGTAACAAATTTTATGGTTTTTTAGGCGTTTTAGGACAAAAGAATCAAAATGGCCTTAAGAACTTTTGTTAAAAGAAATCCCGCAATAGCGGCCCCCCGCAAAAAAGTTACAAAAAAATGGTAACAAAAATTATATGGTTTTTGTAGGCGTTTTAGGACAAAAGAATTAAAATTGTCTTAAGAACTTTTGTTATTAAAAAATCCCGCAATAGCGGCCCTCCGCAATAGAGAGCCGACCCCACAGTCAGTGCCGGGTTGCATAGACGCGAGGTCTTGCTAGGAGGTTATGTTTTACAATCGGTTCATTAATTACCTCCGCCAAGGAGGCCATGTTTGTTATTTCACCCTTCGTTAGTCATTTGATTAGTTATTCATCAACATAACTCAAAAAGTTCCAAACGGATCCTGCTGAAATTTGTTGGAAGGTCAGGGTCTCGCCCAAGAAAAAATACGTTTCGGAGGTTTTCTATTTTCTCGTTTTGGAAATGTATGTAGGCCTATGTATGTATGTATGTATTTTGCCTCTTATATAGCGCCAATCTCACACCCAAAGGCATGCTCAAGGCGCTCAACACGTTCACCCGTTGAATAAAAGAGTTTTTAGCTGTGACTTGAAAGTCTGTATTGAAGGAGATTTCCTCAGTCTGTCTGCCAGCATCTGGGATATCGTTCCAGAGTTTCGGTCCAGCATACGAGAATGCTCTTTCTCCAGATCTCTTGGTGTTGTAGCGTGGCACATGGAGTAATGACTGCGCCGAAGATCTGAGATCCCTCACAGGCTTATAAGTCTTGAGGAGCTCAACCAGATACAGCGGGGCCAAACCATTGACGCACTTGAACACATGACACAGTGTTTTGAACACAATACGTTGGTGGACAGGCAGCCAGTGTAGCTCTCATAGGATGGGTGTTATGTGAGAACGACTAGGTGGACGTTTTACTATACGTGCTGCGGTGTTCTGCACCTGTTGAAGTCTTCGGAGATGTTCTTCGGTTTCACCTAGCAGAAGGCTATTGCAGTAATCAAGATTTGACATCACCAACGTCAATACAAGAGTTTTGGCCGATTTTTCAGTCAGGCATTGTCTGATACTTGAGATACGTCGGAGCTGCCAGTAGGAGGAAGAGATCGTTCTGCTTACGTGTGGCCCCATAGAAAAAAGCTCATCGATCTTTACGCCAAGATATGTCACACATCTCGACGAGGGGACCTCGACTCCCGAAATGGAGATGTTAGTTTCTTGGAACAACTGAACATGTGCCTTAGAACCGATGATGATGAATTCTGTTTTGTCTTCACCATGGAAGCTTTTGCCGCAGCGAAAGAGTCTTTGTCAGGGTTCGAGGTTGTAAATATCATAGTATCATCTGCGTAAAGATGGAATGACAGATGATGACTATCAATCAGGGCACTCAGAGATACTGTGTAGATGGAATATAGCAACGGTCCGAGAATTGACCCCTGAGGAACTCCACAGGTGATAACCACCTCACTCGAAGTCCCTCCTTCCACAACAACCGTCTGTGTTCTTCCAGATAAGTATGATTGAAACCATTTGAAGGCTGTTGATGATATTCCTAAGTTCTTTAATCGGGATAGAAGAACACCGTGATCGATGGTATCGAAGGCTGCTGAGAGGTCTAAAAGAGTCACGAGGGCAACCCGGCCATCATCGATGGCGCATCGAATATCGTTGAACACTTTCAGGAGTGCAGTTTCGGTGCTGTGTCCTGGCCTGTATGCCGACTGGAGTTTTGAAATATGACCGAAAAGATAATTCTTATCGTAAATCATTGTAGACGGCAAATTTAATGACGTCGTTATTTGCGTTCGGCACTCTGAAATCGCTTTCAGTTTCAACCACTGAAATGGACTAAACTTCGTAGCGTCAGGCCTGGCTAGCAGCAAATCCTGCCTGAAGTAATTATACAAGCCATGGAAGAGTAGCTGTGGTTCCTTGGTGGAAGTTTGCGCTCTCATAATGCTCTCTAGTTTCAGTTTGTACTACTGCTCTTGAATCATAGCCTAATACTGAATAAATCAAACCAATGCTTTTTAACAACGTCGACGGTCAAAAGTTTAATCGTTTTCTCAGACTTCACTTTGACAAACGTTCAGGTAGGTGAAGGAACTTAAAATTGTGGACGGTAAAAAAAAATCATTTGAGAGAGTGACTCACCCTCTGCGAACGTTAAATTCTTACGACACAATCTCGATGTATTGTTGACCTCTCAGACACCATGGAACGAGATTATAAGGATTTAGTGCATACTTCGGTTCGGGCGTAGGGGGAAGAGAAAGAAAGAAATTTGAGCGGGCTAGCGTGGGAACAAAATTCCACGTGATATGCAAATTAACGCTTTGACGAATGAGGAAGAGAACAAGTGTCACGTGACATGGCAAAAACGCGTAGTCTGAAATTGTCATCTGTGTGGTGTGTACGCATTTTTGGTATAGAGCGGGACAAGTCCAAGGGAGAAAGTAAGTACCTTTTCCTTCCTGATATTGAACGTTTTCACTTTGCAGTTGATGTGTTATTTTTCGCCCTAACATTTTCACAGTTTTGTCCTCACGATTTCCTGTAAAGAGTGTAGTTAAGCTTAAGGTGAAGAGTGCACGCGGACTGCATTACGCTACTCGCTAGGTGATGTCAACGGACAACAGCGTTACACACTCAGATTTAATGACTTGCCTGTTAATCAAAATCGGAATATTTTTAATCTTATATTTCGACTGAGTTTAAATAGTTTGTCCAGCTGAATGATGTTTCAGACAGAAGTGAAAGGCTTTAGTGCTTTAGAGTTTGGGAAATAACTTTCTTCTGGCACGAGAACCTATAATATTTATGTCGCTTAAAATAATTGACGTTTGATGTACCGGATAACCTCTAAGTTTTGCCTGCGGGCGCTTTGATGAGCGTCCATCGCTTTGCTTTAAGCCAGCCCCCAAACCCCCTCCACCCTTTTTTAATAACCATTCTCGCCTGCGACAGTACTATGCAGTGTATGCACTACGGGTAGGACACAACCGGCGGGCGGCTTGGTTGGCCTTCAAATTGATCAATTCAACTTTCAAGGGATATGTCCCTTGAACATTTTTAACGTGTACGGGACGGTATCTAATGAATAAATGTTTAGTGGGCCGTTACCTAGTGTATCATAACTTGATATGAAAGCAAAGAAAATCGCAACAAATTTGTCCCGTAGCCTTCTTGAAGTTCTTCGATGAGACATGTATGATGTACATGTATACGAACTCGGAACTGTGAAGTTTTACAATGTTCAGCTACAGCCTACAGACATCTTCAATGTTATTGTCCAAATCAATTCTTCGAATACAGCGTGCAAAGCTTGCACACAATATAAGAACTTAGGCACACGAGTTTATCATCTTGCAAATACATCAATTTGAATTTACCGTGGTTACACTGTAGATGGAATTGTTCATACTTTTACCTCCGGGAGTTTTGGCGCCTTTTCAACGCTCCATCTTTGAAAGTCAAATCTTCTACTCTGTACTAAAACTTTAAAAAAAATCTGCTTAGTTTATCTTACGCATACGAGCGCATGAGTGATCGTTCAGGCGAAATTTAGGCTACTCGCAGTGACGAAAGGTCGCGTGAAGTTGTCTGTCGTTGCGGCGAAGATAGGTTTGAAAAATCGTGTTTGTTTTCATGGCATGTACGTTGGATGCTTTCCTGTTGATGCAGCGAACAAGCGCGCGTGCTGATCGCTGAACTAAAATGTTGCTCCATACTCGAAAGAAGTAAATAAGAAAAGTATAGCGGTCAAGATCTGCAAAACTTTGATATTGCTTTGCCACTTTGGTGTGGCACATATCATATATGATAGGCCTATGATACATTTTTGCTTGGGCGGGCAGACAAATGATATGATGAATAGACTAATGAGTGATGCACCACTTAAAGTTGAGGTGATTGTTACATCAAAAGTAGCCTCATCGCGTTATGATAAATGGATAGCTCTAAGTCCAAGTGCGGGTACTTGCAATGCAAGTAGCTCGATCGTCCATCACTCATATCACGTGGTATACTGTGATGTGAGTTGTCTGCATCTATACGTGGATTTCGAGTTAGGATTTTTACTGAAAGTGCAGGCGGATGTGATGGCTGAGGAAAAAACTTATAGCAGCAGACCAGGCGCGGATCAGTTCACTTTTGGGGTGGTGGAAGGGCTCAACCGAAACGTGATAGCGGGGGGGGGGGGGGGGGGGGGGGTGTTTCAGTGCTCAACCGAAACGTGAAAGCGGGGGGGGGGTCCCTAGTGCCCACCCTATAGGACCGCTTCGAGCTCAGCCGAGGGGGGGGGGGGGGGGGGGGGGGGGGGCAAGAGAACAACCCTATAGGGGAATTTTCACTGCAATAGTTTTATATTTTTTTTATTTTTTTATTTTTCTGTTGGGGAAACCCCAGAAACCCCCCCACCCACCCCTTGTCTGCCCCTGCAGACATGAATAAAAATCGCAGGTTTGGCTGTAGAAATGGATGCAACAACCATTACTCGATGAAGCGGTAGAGGTGACAAGTAGGGGCCAGAAGAAATGGCTGGTGTATGTGCTGTTATGAATAAGAACATGTCGATACAGGGGCAAGACATTCCACAATGCGATAGATGAGGCTCAGCTTTCATGAGGCAGTGTCACTGTATCATTTGTATGGGCAAACTGCAGAACAGACGTGCCGGACAATATCGAGGAGAGGTATTTGCCGATGCTCTCGATGCATTTCTAGCACTGTTAAGGATAGCACCTGCCCAATCCCGACTTAAATGCTTCCCACGAACCATCTACTTCAAGGTCGCCTTGCAGACGGGAGGGAGGCGAGAAGGATGGCAGACAGCCAGCAGCAAACCCATATCAGGCTGAAGGGGGAGGCATCCACGCAAATACCGGAATCAGGGCCGTCCCTCATCAAGCTGGTGCCCAGAGCTGACACGGAAACTAAGTCGAAAGACCGCATAGGGCCGGGCCATCAGCTATCCGTGTCATCCTCGGAACAGGGGACACGTCTGAGTGAGCCTAGGATGGCGGACCACGACTACCTTACCACGGGCAAGGTACAGGGCGCCTTCGTGAGCCTGACACGTCTGGCCCAATGGAGTGCCAGGGAGGGCTGCAAGACGGCCAGGGTGCAGGGCACAGCCAGCAGTTCGACTTCCAGTCCCGCTGTCCCAAGACCTTCGACTCAGAGCTGTCCTGAGGTCGCCAGGCACGCCACCTCAAGCGCCCGACCCTTTGGGGAATCGCCCCCCAGGCGTGGCTACAACAAGCAGGGCAGACCGCCTAAAACCGAGGGGCAGGCAAGGCCGGGCAGGCCAAAGAAAAGTGAAGGTCAAGGCCGGATGGCCAAGGGCGAAGCCAGGCCTCGGAGCCAGTCCAGGCGGAGGCAGAGTGATGCCAAGTGGCGGGCGAGCGTGGCATCCTGCTTCGCCATGCTCAGCTCTGTGGTGCCCAAGGACAGAAGCGGGCCCCGAAAACTCACGCCCAAGGTAAAAACTTACCTGCTATCTCAGTATCTGTCCACATGTCTTGCAAACCCAACTGTAACCTGATTTTTCACAACCAGTGTGCCCCCCATGTTACTTTATAGCATGTCAGAGTATCCTTATATATATATATATATATATATATATATATATATATATATATATATATATATATATATATATATGCATACATTTGGCTACTCAATTCAGTGTTTCTGCTTCAGTGAGAGCAATTTGTTGCTCTTCTTCAAATATGACAAGGAAGTTTTGAAGTAATTTTCTGTCTGCTTTCCACTTTAAAAAGTCTGCTAAATATGTCAATTTTGTCTTAAACTTCTCCAAAATGAGAAAAATGGCCTGTTGGCCCCTTACTTGTGTTCCATGTAAATTTAATCTTCTAATTATATACATAGACTGATAGAGCTCTCAAAGAATCTTTCTATATTACAGTATGAATTCTATTGCATATTACCAAGTCTTCAACAGGAAGGTGTTCTACTTACTTCCTTGGGGTTTGACATGATGAGAAATTCCAAGAGTTGTTTTGGCATTCCAGGATTTCCTCAAGAGAGAAGATCTTGACCCAAAAAAACCCAACCCACAACATTTACATGACATGAGCAAGTATTTGCTGAAGGTCTGTTAGAGCTTTCACTGATTTGGTGTGTGCAGTTTCACTGTTAGTCATGCTGTACCCCCTGGAGACTTTTGTGATTGTGTGACAGGTGCTGGTTATGGAGGAAGTGAGAAGGCATATCCTGCAACTGGAGGGAGAACTGCAGGAACTCATCACCACCAAAGGTTGGCACTGCACCACACATCCATCTGATCCCTCGCAACATCCTAGCTGTAGCTTGCCTTTCCTACTGTCCCACTCCTGGGTCCTTTGTTCCATCCCATCAACAAGCTGTGTTTGTTTTGATCTATGTTCACACACATTCCTCTGCATTCACTCACCATTACAAGGTCTGCAGAAGTTGCTGATGCCCATTATCCCATCTTTAAGTGTGTTCTTACCTTCCACACACTATCCAATCATATGTTCCCCAACTCTCTCTCTCTCTCTCTCTCTCTCTCTCTCTCTCTCTCTCTCTCTCTCTCTCTCTCTCTCTCTCTCTCTCTCTCTCTCTCTCTCTCCCTCCCTCCCTCCCTCCCTCCCTCCCTCCCTCCCTCCTACCTCCCTCCCTCCCTCCCTCCCTCCCTCCCTCCCTCCCTCCCTCCCTCCCTCCCTCCCTCCCTCCCTCCTTCTCTCCCTCCCTCTCTAGATCTCTCTCTCTCTCTCTCTCTCTCCTCTCTCTCTCTCTCTCTCTCTCTCTCTCTCCCTCTCCCTCCCTCCCTCCCTCCCTCTCTCTCTCTCTCTCTCTCTCTCTCTCTCTCCTCTCCTCCCTCTCTCTCTCTCTCTCTCTCTCTCTCTCTCTCTCTCCTCTCTCTCTCTCTCTCTCTCTCCCTCTCTCTCTCTCTCTCTCTCTCTCTCTCTCTCTCTCTCTCTCTCTCTCTCTCTCTCCCTCCCTCCCGATGTACATTAGCTACCACTTTTCTCCTGTGCTTGTTTACAGCGGAGCAAGCAGGCAAGAGTCTGTTGACCATGATAGACAATGGATGGACAGTGGCCTCCCTAGAAAAGTTCAAACAGCAATTTGTGGAGAACCACAAGGATATCCAGTCATTGTGAGTGCCATGTTTCTAATTTGCAATGTTAAATCTAACAAGAGTGTGACTTTTAAATCATCTTGTCCTGTTTTATTAATTTTGTTTCATCTTATTTTAGATTTTTGATGTGTAAACTGTAGCTATATGTTATGTGGTCTCCCTGCTACAGCAGAGCTGAATCAATAATATGATGTTGCCTTTCACTGAAAAGTCCATGCAACAGCAAGTCTGTCTATAGAACTAATGCATGACAATAGCACATAATTGTAAGAAAGAGCTCCACTTGTAGCAGTTAATTAGATTACTGAAAATAGAAATAAGAAAACAGCACCCTCAAGAATTACCACTTGCAGAACTGGTGTGATGTTTGTGTTTGACATGGTAGAACTTGACAACTGGATGTGTCAAATTCTTGTGACTAGGGATATTTTCTTGATGACAGATGCTGTGGAATCATGACAATGAAAAATGACATGACATGACAGCTGAGGCTGTGACATGACCTGGCAGCTGGGGGTTGTGACCTGATGTTAGAACAAGGGCTGTGACATGACAGTGGCTGGGACTGTAATGTGAACTGACAGGAGGTTTGTGACATGATGATGAAACAAGGGCTGTGACATTATATGACAGCTGGGAGTGTGACATGAACTGACAGGGAGATTGTGACAATATGTGCAGACCTGCCAAATGCTATGCTTTAGGCGTAGCATGCTACGCTTTCGACATGCTTGCTACGCTGCTACGCTTGTCCATAAAAACTATGCTTTTCCCGCGTGCTTAAACTTTTTACCGCGACGGAGAATCTTCCCCCCCCCCTTTCACGCAGCCAGCGCAGCTTATCACGCCGCCTTCACAGCCTTATCTCCCCCCCCCCCCCCCCCCCCCCCGCTTTCACGCCACCGGGTCAGCTTATCACGCCAACCTCACAGCCTTATCTCTCCCCGAACCCCACCCCCCACCCCGCTACGCCTATTCCTTCAATTCTACTCCAAATAGCTCTGGATGCTACTCTTTGGCATGATGGTGGGTTGGCAGGTCTGTATGTGAGAACAAAGGTTGTGACATTATCTGACAAAGAGGAAGATTGTGACAATATGTGAGAACAAAGAGACATGTAAGAACAAAGGCTGTGGCATGACATATGGGACTGACAAAACCTGACAGCTACGGCTGTAGTGTGTAAAGGGAGTTTGTGACATGCCACATGCTTGTGACAGGTCAGGGTCAGGACGGAGGCGTGGCCTGCCCAGCATGAACGTGGAGCAGCACATTCTGTCCCTGGGAGCTGACCTCTCCCGCCTTGCTGTGGTGCCCACTCTCGTCACCTCAGGATCCCACTCCCACCTCCACCAGGGTGCCCAGACAGTGCGTACAACCTTTGCCACCACTTGCCTCCACGGCTTCTGTTTTCATCCACAATGATTAGCATACAGTCTGATTAAACCCCTATTTGAGCTTTGATTTGAAGCTAAAATTTCTGTAGAAAATGTCATTTCCATTTTGCCACCTAAGTGTGTTTTCTTTCTCTTTCTCTTCTCTTTTCTTTTCTGTCTAGATTTTTTTTTCTCTCTTTCTTTCTTGTTTTCGTTGTCTTTCTCAGTCATGTCTGTTTCTTTTTTTCTTTACAAATAATTCTTGCCTGTGAGTCATAAACTCGCACAGGAAGCAGCCAGAGCACCAGCCAGATTAGGCAGACACCTCCTAAGCACTACACCTCTTTTTCACAAGTCATTTGTCATGGTGCAATCCTTGTAATCTGAGTAATCCCTGCCTCTACTTCCTTGCAGACCAACAGTGGTGAGGCAGCGCAGACAGATGAGAAAAGCAACTTGGCAGCGCAGACAGATGCAAAAGACGTGACTGTGCCAGTCTCCACTGCCCTGGACATGGGTAGGCAGCATGGAGGGGCAGAGGGATGGAATGAAGTGTTGTGTTTCTGGCTGTTGGAGAGTATGGATGAATGAAGGGTGGAATGATGGAATAAAATGTTGCCTGCTCTCTCTCTCTCTCTCTCTCTCTTGGAGGGTATGAAAGAGTGAGGTATGGAGTGATAGAATCAATTACCATGTGTCTTTTAAAGCCAGTGGAGGAATGAAGGGAGTTGTGATGTACTCGACTACCGTCTCTTGGAGGCCAGTGAATGAAGGGTGGAGTGAGGAAATAGACTACTGTAAATCTTTTAGAGTGATGGAAGATTGAAGAACAGAGTGATGGAGCAGACTGCTGTAATTCTTTTGGAGGCGAATGGAAGAATAAACAATGGAGTGATGACATGAATTACTGTGTGTTATTTTGGAGGCCATTGGAAGGATGGAATGGTGGAAAAGACTACATCTTTTGGAGACCAATTAAGAAATGAAGGATGGAGTGATGAAATAGTCTACTAAGCACTATACATCTTGGAGACTCTTGAAAAGATTAAAAGATGCTATGATGGAGTATGGCATGTGTATGTCTTTAGGAGGCAATAAAAAATCAAGAATGCAATGACAGGGTAGATTACTTGGTGTCTTTAGGAGGCCAATGAAAGAGTTACACAAGGAATGGTGGTATAGAATGTTGTGTGTCCTTGGAGCCAATATTAAATGGATGAAAATGTATGTATGTACAAACTAAATGCTTCTAGAAGGGTGTAGGGAAAACTGGGAAGGCAGGGTGTACAATGACTATTTCTTGAATGAAGACAATGAAGCAAGACAGTGTGTACAGTGTCTTTATTGAAGGGTATAAGGAAGACAGTGAAGCAAGACTGTACAATGTCTATTTCTTGAAGGGTGTAAGGAAGTCAGCCAAGCAAGGCAGTGTGTACAATGTCTTTCTTGAAGGGTGTAACTGTAAGGAAGACAGTGAAGCAAGGCAGTGTGTACAATGTCTATTTCTTGAAGGGTGTAACTGTAAGGAAGACAGTGAAGCAAGGCAGTGTGTTCAATGTCTTTCTTGAAGGATGTAAGGAAGACAGTGAAGCAAGGCAGTGTGTACAATGTCTATTTCTTGAAGGATGTAACTGTAAGGAACACAGTGAAGCAAGGCAGTGTGTACAATGTCTATTTCTTGAAGGATGTAACTGTAAGGAACACAGTGAAGCAAGGCAGTGTGTACAATGTCTTTCTTGAAGGATGTAAGGAAGACAGTGAAGCAAGGCAGTGTGTACAATGTCTATTTCTTGAAGGATGTAACTGTAAGGAAGACAGTGAAGCAAGGCAGTGTATACAATGTCTATTTCTTGAAGGGTGTAAGGAAGACAGTGAAGCAAGGCAGTGTGTACAATGTCTATTTCTTGAAGGATGTAAGGAAGACAGTGAAGCAAGGCATTGTGTACAATGTCTATTTCTTGAAGGATGTAACTGTAAGGAAGACAGTGAAGCAAGGCAGTGTATACAATGTCTATTTCTTGAAGGGTGTAAGGAAGACAGTGAAGCAAGGCATTGTGTACAATGTCTATTTCTTGAAGGATGTAAGGAAGACAGTGAAGCAAGGCAGTGTGTACACAGTACAGTGACAATTTCTTGAAGGGTGTATGAAATTATAAATACAACCAAGGCATTCTGTACAATGATTATTTCTTGAAGGGGGTAAAGAAATTAGCCAAGGCAGTCTGTACAATGATTATTTCTTGAAGGGTGTAAGGAACAGAGTGAAGCAAGACAGTGTGTACAGTGACTATTTCTTGAAGGGTGCAAGGTAGACAGTCAAGCAAGACTGCATGAAGGCTAGAATACAGGGTATGGACAAGTCATGAGTGGATATGCAGGGAGACAAAAGGAAAATTATCAGCTCTGGTTTTTAGATTTTACACAAGAAAGGAGAAATTAAGAAAATGCCAGGATAGGATTACCTTGCTTTCTTCTTCTCTTATTCTGATCTTGGACATGCTATTTTCCCTTTAGTTCAGCTGTTCCTTGCATGTGTTTCATTACTTGACTTGCTGTGGGAGTGAATGCTGTGTATTTGTTACTTGACTTGCTGTGGGAGTGAATGCTGTGTATTTGTTACCTGACTTGCTGTGGGAGTGAATGCTGTGTATTTGTTACTTACTTGCTGTGGGAGTGAATGCTGTGTATTTGTTACTTGACTTGCTGTGGGAGTGAATGCTGTGTATTTGTTACTTGACTTGCTGTGGGAGTGAATGCTGTTTATTTGTTACTTGACTTGCTATAGGAGTGAATGCTGTGTATTTGTTACTTGACTTGCTGTGGGAGTGAATGCTGTGTATTTGTTACTTACTTGCTGTGGGAGTGAATGCTGTGTATTTGTTACTTGACTTGCTGTAGGAGTGAAAGGTGTGCATGCTTTACTTGGCTTGCTGTGGGAGTGAAAGCTGTGTATTTGTTACTTGACTTGCTGTGGGAGTGAATGCTGTGTATTTGTTACTTGACTTGCTGTGGGAGTGAATGCTGTGTATTTGTTACTCGGCTTGCTGTAGGAGTGAATGCTGTGTATTTTGTTACTTGGCTTGCTGTGGGAGTGAATGCTGTGTTTTCAATACTTGACTTGCTGTAGGAGTGAAAGGTGTGTATGCTTTATTTGATTTGCAATAGAACCAGGAATGAAGGCCGTTAAACTGTGTTTGACATTGCGGCGATGAAGGCTTGACTTACCGCAGAAGTGAAACCTGTAATATTGTTCGTGCAATGCTGCAGGAATTAAAACTGTATGCTGCACTTAACTGTTATAGGAACTGGTAAAGACATGGGAGAGGGACAGACCTGCAATCTGGAGAGCTTCCTCATGGACTGCCCATCCCGCCCCCAGGGGCTCAGGACACCCCCATGGAGTCCTGTCCCCCCTGATACACCCCCCTCCCTACAGCCTGGGGCCCTCAAACAGGTGAGAAGCCTTTCAGTCTTACCTGTTCTTTATTTCTCTCTGTATCTTCATTTTTAGGGTGTGAGTCGTTTGCATTGAATTAAGAAATCTCAGAATGTTTCTAGCACATTTTGTAGTTTTTGAAGTACTGAAGAATATACTAATGAGCTATACTCCCTTTTTTCGTGACTTATGATGTCATGTTACTGTAAAGGAGTGCAAATAAGATTTGAAGCTGTTTCAGTGAAGAAGCATAGGCCATTCCTCTTTGAACACTCATTGTGACGGTCCTACCCAATGTATTATATTGTTGTGCTGTTTCGAGACACTTATCTTACGCTATATTCTCTGTACTATTTGAACGTGAAGTTTGGCGTTCTACTTTTCTGTTGTTTAAAATGCCAGAAGCGAGAGTTTGGCAGGGAGCGGCAGAAACCGTTAACAGGGCGAAGGAGAACGCCTAGGTGACGAGTTGGCGTCCTATTTTTGGGCTGTGGGAAGCTGGACGTCTGGCTGGCTCGCAGCTCGACCTCTGCTCTATTGTCTGGGCTGTTTTGAGATGCCAGACCGTTGTTCTCATTTTCTGTGCTCTATTTCCAATGTTGCTTAAAATATAAGGTCTGGCGGTAATGACCCTTTTGGCCTATTCGTCTGGGTGATTTTGAAATTACGAAGTTTGGCGCACTGCTAGAAGCCGTTGCTACGGTTAAATGGGACAACGACGCTATTCCTGAAAATCTGATTGGCTGAGGCTGATCGAGTGTGGGTTTTGTTATGATTCTTTAGACGACGCAGAAGCGAGTGAGATTCAGTGTGCACTGAGGCTTGCGAGCCGGAAAGACGTGATGTCTAAGTGTGAGTAGTAGCCACTCCGTGTGCAGTGAGAACACGTAAAAGAATCTCTCTAAAGAATCCTGTACTAAGGACAGTAACCCCATGAGTGGGCGAGAAGGAACCTGTTGAAGAAAACCTGCAAGGCTTTCTCCCCAACCACCTGAAGTCTAGTGAAGGCGGTGTGTGAAGAGAAGAATCCATCTCACAGAGAAGGAACAATCTTCCCTGAAGTCCTAGACCAATATTCGTCGCAAGACGTTTTCCCTCAGCCAAAGAGGAAATTCTGGCTGAGTGATTTGTGCAAGTGTTTGTGTCGAGTGTTGTGTGTGGATACACAACCAATGTTTATGGCCTGTTTAATCTCTCTCAAAGGATTAGCCTTGTGAGAGAGATTGTGTGTGATGGTCTGAGTGACCAGAATTCTGTGGATAGAATTTCATCTGTGACGAACTCCCGAAATAGCGTCGCACAGCAGCGTGAAAAGGACTCGTTCGTAAGTACTGTTGTTCATTCAGAGGAAGCATATTCCTCTATGTTCAGTCTGAGAGTAGACTGACAAAGATAAGAGACTGAACTGATATAATTTATCTACAGTGACATTATTTTCTTCAGTCAAGTAGTTGGGGTTAGAGGAAGCATTCCTCTACATTTAGTTTAAGATTATGTAGGCTGACCAGCCTAATTGATGATTAATCCATTTTGCCTTTTTATAGTATTCTCTATTCTTTTGTCATGAACTAGTCATATTAAAGAATATCATTAATGCTCATGGTGTCATGTCAACTATACGAGCCTTGAGTTGAGAGTGTGAGAGAATGAATTAGTGACACCCTCCACGTATATACCCCTAGACCAAGAGAAGAAAGAAGAATTTAAGCAATTGAGAAAATTAAAGTGGAGGAGGGTAGGAAGGTCAGTCACACTCATACATTGCACTTTAATGAGTTTAACCTCTTCTCCATCATCCACATGGCTTTTCTTTCTCTTCACTGTCAGCACTCCGGCTCTACTTCCTCCCTTCCAATTTAATTACAGGATTTGTTTATTTTCCCCTGCTCTTTTCTCATCCTATGAACCTACATGTATGTCTACTTGCTCCTTATTATCAGTATGTGACAACTCTTATGATGCCATGACACGTACACTACCACCATGCCAGTTTAGATCACTCAAACCTACTTAGGAGCAAGAAGCTGAGACCGTCCCTCACTTGCAGATAATGCAGAATGCCTGCAACAGCAACACCCTCATCTTATGATGACGTGGCATAGAGTGATCGAATTGTAGTGTCTCATGACTTGCTCCAGAACTGATGGCGCGGAGCATGCCTACTTTGAAGTGATGCTGCTGACATTGCTGTGGCTTACAACATCCTTCTGATATGGTGTGACGTGTGCCAGGAATGATTCTCCCTGTCTTGCAGCTTGACTTCTCTGTGGAGAGGGAGGAATGGAAGGACTGGGCTCTGCAGCCCATCCCCCCCACCCCCCCAAGCCCCCTGCTGGCCCCCTCTACCCCTAGTCCCCCCACAGACACCTCCATCTCTCATCCCTCCAACAAGGTCAGAGCATCTCCAGTGTCAGCTTGTAGAGAGTGTGTAAGTGTCTGCTTGCATGTGTGTGTGTGTGTGTGTGTGTATGTGTGGGCTTTCCTATACAAGTTTGTATTGACTGCCCTGTGCTTGAAGTATGATATATTGTCCATCACCTCAGTTCTTCAATTTCAATTTCTCTTAGCACTGTGCATGCATTCTTCCATTGCTTTCTTCAGAATGGAGTATTTCCAGTCCTATGATCCATGTGCTAAATTTCCAGACCTTCATTCTGCATGCTGTGTTCCCAAGTCCTGTGTGTCAGAATGGTCTGTTTATTGTGCGGCATTTCATGGTCCACATGCTGTGTTCTGTTGCTGAATTCACTGTGCCACCTTCACTATTCAGCCTTTTGACAGTGTTGTTTTGGAAGCTGTTTCATATGCAGTGTCCCTAAAGCTGTGGTCTCCAAGCATGTTATCCACACCAAGCTCTGTATGCTGGGGTCTCAAGCCCTTGGGTCAGAGTCCCTATACACATGTGTAGCTATAGTGTGTGGTCCATTGCAGGGGAAGGAAAGCTCTGACATCAGTGGGGAGGACTCGGATTCGAGCGGTCTGCTGCAAAACTCTGCATTCGATCTCAGCAGCACAGAGAGGTGAGCTGTCTCCACTCATTTCCAGAGTGAATTTGGTGTCAAAGAAGCGTGTTTAGCTTTACACAGCGCCTGAGTATGCATGCAGCGTGTGTGCGTGTGTGGGTGACTGCTTGTGTGCTCCTTTCATCTGTGTGTTGTATGCCTGCATGGCTGTCTCTGTGTCAGTCTGCCTGCCTACCTTTGTCAGTCTTTACATTTATGATGACCTCACGTTCATGCTTTAAAGGGTTTTGTGATGAGCTCTTTTATGCAAGATAGAAATTGATCTCTATTTTGATGTACCACCTAGGGTTGGACAGCTTGATGTTTCTTTGTGCTGCTGCTGGAGATTGCACTAAGAATGATGCCATTGTCCAAGACTGCCTGACCAGAGTCTTGTGTTGCAGCACGCCGCCCAGGCCTAGACTTGACAAGATGCCTGTCTCCAGTCCACCCAGGCTGACTGTAGGCTCTGCAGACTCAGCACAGAATAGAGGGTGAGTGTCAATAAAACGCAGTATACTAGCCCTAAACACACATGCAAAAGAGGCCAGAACAGAAGTGCGCAAAATTCAGAATACAGGTGCAACAGAGGCCTGAACGCAGGTGCAACAGAGGCCAGAACACAGTTGCAACAAAACTTTGAATGCTGTTACAACAGAAACCAGACCACGTGTGCAACAGAGGCCTGAATGCACGTGTAACAGAGGCCTGAACACAGGTGCAACAGAGGCCTGAATACAGGTGTAACAAAGGCCTGAACACAGGTGCCACAGTGGCCTGAATGCAGGTGCAACAGAGGCCTGTAACAGGCGCAACAGAGGTCTGAACACAGGTGCAACAGAGGTCTAAACGTATGTGAAACAGATCTGATAAC
>JAWQFJ010020373.1:0-5000 GCA_034096865.1 Theodoxus fluviatilis | reverse complement strand
GGCGGGCGTCCGTAAAAAACTTAAACGTTGGATTTTTCTCGGAGACTATTAAGTCTATCAACACCAAATGTGGCATGATGGTGTATGATGACAAGGCCTCAAAAAATATACATAGTGACTTGACCTTGCTTCAAGGTCAAGGTCACAGGAGCCATAAATGTGGTCTCAAAAACAGTCATTTTTCACATTTTCCCAATTTTCTCCCACGTTATTGAGAATGGCGACCTCAGCTACAAGTGATATATAGGTCAAAGCAAGCCCTATCTATTGATACCAGTTTGGTTGACCTTGCTTCAAGGTCAAGGTCACAGGAGCTCTTCAAAGTTGGATCGTATACATATTTTGAAGTGACCTTGACCCTGAACTATGGAAGATAACTGTTTCAAACTTAATAATTATGTGGGGCACATGTTATACTTTCATCATGAGACACATTTGGTCACATATCATCAAGGTCAAGGTCACTTTGACCCTTATGAAATGTGACCAAAATGGGGTAGTGAACCACTAAAAGTGACTATATCTCATGGTAGAAAGTGCCAATAAGCACCATTGTGCTTCCTATGTCTTGAATTAACAGCTTTGTGTTGCATGACCTTGGATGACCTTGACCTTGGGTCAAGGTCACATGTATTTTGGTAGGAAAAATGTGTAAAGCCTTTCTTTGTGTATGATGTCATTGGTAGGTTTAGTTGTTTGACCTTGACCTTGAAGGTCACCTGAAGGTCAAGGTCATATAAAGGTCAAGGTCAAGCATGTGAGTCGTATGGGCTTTGCCCTTCTTGTTGTCTGTTGTAGTCTATTTCCCCTTTCGTCCTCTCCCTGTCTTTCTTCTCTATGTACTTAATAGTTTTGAAGTAAACGTTGATTCCAATTATTATTTGTTGCCTGTGGCTTAGTGACAACCACAAATGTTGTTTTTTGCAGAGTAAATCATTATCAATGCATAAAAAGAAACATAATTATTATCTCTAGGAGTGAAAACACAGATGCGTGTCTGTAGAGACCCGAGTGACAGTGGTGTCTAGAGAGACCCGAGCGAAAGTGGTATCTGCAGAGACATGTGACAGTGGTGTCTGTAGAGATGTGACAGTGGTGTTTGTAGAGACAGGTGACAGTGATGTCTGTAGAGACATGTATGACAGTGATGCCTGTAAAGACGTGACAGTGGTGTCTTCAAAGGTCTGCGTGACATTGATGTCTGTAGAAGTGTGGCGGTTCAAGCCCCCCCCCCCCTGTTTTTATTTTTTGTGTAGTTTTGTAACATGTCTACCTTGTGTTATATTCCCAATGCGTTTTTGAAAACGCGATCGAGTTGGCGGTGAGCTGCTAACTCTGTTAGCAGGGCGAGGTAGACGCGTACGTGATGAGTCGATCGTTGTTCTCATTGTCTGGGCGGTTCAAACTGTCGACTAGGCGCCCTATTTTCCATACTGTTTAAAATACAATATCTGATAGGAATTGCCAGTCTAACCTTTCGTGAACTATCTGTCTGGGTTACGTTTAGGTTTCAAAAATCCAACGTTTGGCGCAATGCTGCAACGACCAGCTCAGCGTAACTAGGACACTGACGCTATTCCTGACGATCTGATTGGCTGAGGCTGGTCAAGTGTGGGTTTTGTTGTGGTTCATATACACGGCGAGCGAGCGAGTTAGGCAGTGAGCACTGGGCTTGCGGGCCGGAAAGACGTGATGTCTAAGTGTGAATAGTAGCCACTCCGTGTGCAGGAATAACACGTAAAAGAACCTCCATTTGAAAATTCTGAACTAAGAACTGTACCTTCATGTGCGTGAGCGCACAACCTGCTATACTACGAGGCCAGATCAAATCGATGCTCATCGATCACGCGTGGCAGGAAGAACTCCTGCCAAGCCATCTGCTGAAGACAGGACAATCTGCTGACGTCCTGTATTAATGTTCGTCGTGTGGAATTCTCCCTCAGTCTACGCGAAACGCTAGGCTGAGTGTCAAGTGTGAAAATCTATCTCCACTCAAGCGGTGGCGCTGTGTCGTGTTGTGTTGAATACACATCACGTTTATGGCCTGTCTTAATCTCTCTCTAAGGATTAGCCTTGTGAGAGAGATTGTGTGTGATGGTCTGTGTGACCAGAATGATGTGAATGAAATTTCATCTGTGATGCTCCTCTGAATTAGCGTCACACGTCAGCCTGGAGAGACTCTCTTGTAAGTACACTTCAAATGACTTTTGAAACCCTGAAATAGCGTCGCCCATCGTGTCTACGTAAGAGACTTTTGATTAACTTGCTAAAGTCAAGTTCATTGTCGTTTAGAGGAAACACACCTCTAAGTATTCTGAGAAGTAGATTGAGTTTGGTCCAATGACTGATCGTATACAGTTGCCTTGAAATTGTATTCTTTGGGTTGGTGTAGAGAGTGTAACTCTACACGTTCAGTCTGCAGATAGACTGACTAATTTGAGTGATTGACTCTATTCTTTGGGTCATAGAATTCGTTTTTGTTTCATGATTTAACTTCATTAAAGAAAATCATTAACGTACACTGTGTCATGTTATGTGAACAGTGAGAGAGTGGGAGAGAATGAATTATATCTGTGACACCCCTCCATGCATACCCCTAGACCAAGAGAAGAAAGAAGAATTTACAAATTGAGTATTAAATTAAAGTGGAGGGTAGGTACGTCACAAGAGTCATGTATGACAGTTGTATGTGTAGAGACATGTTTGACGGTAGCGTTTGTAGACGTGTCAGTAGTCTTTAGACGGGTGTGACTGTTTATGTAGGCATGTGAGAGGAGATTCTAGATGGATGTGACAGTGTTTGTACAGACGTGTGACAGTGGTTTCTAGATAATTTTGAAAGTGGTGATTGTGGTGTGACAGTGATAATTGCTAACATATGTGACGGTTTTCCGTCTACCAAGGGTATTGACTCATCAGCCAATAGACAAATGGTTGTATGGCTTTACTTCACAGGTGGAGGACGACTCTACATGCTGGGGCAGCCAAGCAGTGCCTGACGTGGACCAGTTCTTCAACTAAACGCAGCCTCCAGTAACTTCTCACTCAGCAGACCCATCCTGGAGCCCTGCTGCACAGTGAAGTCCTCCTATTCAGCCTTGTTCTACAGTTGTGCTTCACTATGC
The DNA here is from genome assembly GCA_034096865.1 of Theodoxus fluviatilis. Taxonomy (NCBI): domain Eukaryota; kingdom Metazoa; phylum Mollusca; class Gastropoda; order Cycloneritida; family Neritidae; genus Theodoxus; species Theodoxus fluviatilis. The sequence continues at coordinate 1,875 of JAWQFJ010020373.1, read as the reverse complement.
AACCGCTCATACATAGCAAGTCTTCTTTAGTGGCACATCGCTGTTTATTTCTGCAGTCCTGTCCTTCAGTACTGTCGCAAAGCCCTGCTCGACAAAACTACATGAGCTGAAAAACTTCATACCCCATCCAGCTGTCCCCTGCGATCTACACACAACACTCCCCTCCACTCAAACTACACACAACACTCACCTCCACTCAAACTACACACAACACTCACCTCCACTCAAACTACACACATCACTCACCTCCACTCAAACTACACACAGCACTCACCTCCACTCAAACTACACACAACACTCGCCTCCACTCAAACTACACACAACACTCATCTCCACTCAAACTACACACAACACTCGCCTCCACTCAAACTACACACAACACTCGCCTCCACTCAAACTACACACAACACTCGCCTCCACTCAAACTACACACAACACTCGCCTCCACTCAAACTACACACAACACTCGCCTCCACTCAAACTACACACAACTCTCACCTCCACTCAAACTACACACAACACTCACCTCCACTCAAACTACACACAACACTCACCTCCACTCAAACTACACACAACACTCACCTCCACTCAAACTACACACAACACTCGCCTCATCTCAATCTACACACAACACACACCTCCACTCAAATTACACACAACACTCACCTCCACTCAAACTACACACAACACTCACCTCCACTCACACTACACACAACACTGATGGCCTCCATTCAAAGTACACACAACACTCACCTCCACTCAAACTACACACAACACTCACCTCCACTCAAACTACACACAACACTCACCTCCACTCAAACTACACACAACACTCATCTCCACTCAAACTACACACAACACTCACCTCCACTCAAACTACACACAACACTCACCTCCACTCAAACTACACACAACACTCACCTCATCTCAATCTACACACAACACACACCTCCACTCAAATTACACACAACACTCACCTCCACTCAAACTACACACAACACTCACCTCCACTCACACTACACACAACACTGATGGCCTCCACTCAAAGTACACACAACACTCGCCTCCACTCAAACTACACACAACACTCGCCTCCACTAAAACTACACACAACACTCGCCTCCACTAAAACTACACACAGCACTCACCTCCACTCAAACTACACACAGCACTCACCTCCACTCAAACTACACACAACACTCACCTCCACTCAAACTACCCACAACACTCACCTCCACTCAAGCTACACACAAAACACCTCCACTCAAACTACACACAACACTCACCTCCACTCACACTACACACAACACTGATGGCCTCCACTCAAAGTACACATAACACTCGCCTCCACTCAAACTACACACAACACTTGCCTCCACTCAAACTACACACAACACTCGCCTCCACTCAAACTACACACAACACTTGCCTCCACTCAAACTACACACAACACTCACCTCCACTCAAACTACACACAACACACACCTCCACTCAAACTACACACAACAATCACCTCCACTCAAACTACACACAGCACTCACCTCCACTCAAACTACACACAACACACACCTCCACTCAAACTACACACAGCACTCACCTCCACTCAAACTACACACAACACTTGCCTACACTCAAACTACACACAACACTCACCTGTGCCAACTGTGTGAGCCAGGATATTGTCTCTGGCTCCTTCCTGGTTGAACTGCTGATACCTGCAGTTGGAAAAGGAAAGCTCTCTTTGACCTTTACTGTGTCCTCATTCTTTTCCACTGACATTTGAAATGTGGTTTTGTGTGTGTTCAACATGCCTTTTTTTTTTGCCTGTCTGCATTCATGCATGCCTACATGCATGTGTCTACACATGTCACAAGA
>JAWQFJ010020372.1:0-17641 GCA_034096865.1 Theodoxus fluviatilis | reverse complement strand
CCAAGATTAAAATTTAGCAATAACCGAAGATTTTTTTATTTGGTTGTTAAATTGTCTCGCAATTTTATTGTTGTAATTAGCCAGAGACTCCCTCCCTTTCTTTACATGCTTGATAAATTCAGTTGGTGTTTATTATTTGGTCTACTAATGGGAATGTTGTCGCTAGTCTACTTTTTCTCAATACCGGAATTATATCCCTTATTCATAGAAGGTGCAAGATTTTTTATTGTGTTTGTAAAAATTTTTGGTGCTATTGTCCAAAAAAAATTCGCATTGCTCGAGCAAGTCCGCCCCGGTGTCTGACAACAGGGGGCGACGACTTCGTATATCGTAAAAAACACAAACGAAAATATCAAAACAAAATCAGGTTGGCCAAGAAATCTCTCCAAAACGGAGCGAGGGCAGCAGAAATTTTATCGAAAACAATACAACCAGATCATCATTATAGATTCTTGCAAGCAGAATAGAAATGGGGGGCTTCCCACAGAGTGGGAAAAAAAAAAAGGAAAAAAAAAACGGAAAAAAAAAACAAAAAAAAGACAGAGAAGAGGGAAAAGGAAAAGAAAGGGCCCCCGCTGCAACCCATACCGATATAAAATAGAAGCGGAGGGAGTATAGGGTAATAGAATTAATGCGGAAAACACATATAGCTCTCTATAATATGGAAGTTTTAAGTGAAGGGGACGAGGTGAGTATAGTAGATAGATTTTTATTTAATTATGAGGTAGGGAACAAGGTACAGTTTAAGGAATAAAAAAGGGAAAACAAAAAAGTTTTGTTTGTGTTTGGTTTTTTTTTCAGGACACGCCGACGTTTATAAAGACGGATGAGCTCTACTCCCCTTAAGGCTTTAATCTATCCGAAGGCGGGTTGGTATCATGGTTTACGTGCTTCGCATCGTTAAAAAATACAGTGATATGACGAAAATCATAAATAAGGACAGCAATGACTTCTCTTGATCAAGTCTGAAAAACCGATCTCACGTGTTGATAAGAGTTGAAGTCACATGTATTTGAATGCAATACAACTCAGTTATTATGTCAGCACTCCTCTAATTCTGAAAATTACTAATCAATTCAGATCTGATCGTGTGTCGCAGTTTGTATCTCTTTCACAAGGTTGGCAAAACAAAGATGCAAAACAGTTTTTTCTCAACAATTTTTTCTTGATTCCGATTTTATCCGTTAGCTACGAGACGATTCCAAAGACGAATACATCACTGTAGAGAGTTTAACCAAATATTTCTCTTTTTGTCCTTGAATTCAATTCAGTTACATTTTTTTCTGTGTCTTTTCGGGCAGCTGTTATGTCAGAAATCTACGGAATGAAGAAGCCATGATAAAGTAATTTATTTGCATTTGTTGGTGTGTTTCTGTGTGGAAAGTAAATGTGCAAGACTTGACACTTTTTTTCAGAAGAGAAATCGTCCTTTCAGGAGGACCATTGATGAGAAAGGTGAAGTTTTCTTTGTGGCCAGGACGATTGAAAGAATATCTCCTGTGGGCGGAGATACGGGAATTTAGTCGACCAATTGTCCTACACGCACGTGGGTGTGGGCATCAAGATCTATTTTGAGTACTTGGATTTTTTTCCCCCCGCCCCCACCCCGGGGGGGGGGGGGGAAAAAAAAACAAAGGGGGGGGGGGGGGGCTTGGCAGCAAGTGGTGTTGGAAACCGCTAACCTGTGAGATCGAACATTAATCGAGTTCAATTTAACTGTTGTAGTCCCATGCTCACCGGTTGCCTCTTTGGCTGCTGGGGGCCGCCCCTGGCTGAGCTACTGGAGTAGGTCCCCAAAACTTAGCAGCCAGGGGGTGCGGTGGGGCAGAGGGACAATGAGTGGCTCTGATCCTGCGAAATTCATCAGTCTCCGCCTTTTCGTACAATTAAGCATCAGTCTTTAAAACAATGTGTACTCATGAGCTTGCACTGCGAAAAGATGCACGGAGGGAAATTCTGATTTGTAGGCTATGATGTCTGATAGGATGTTAAGGAGAGGAGCAGTTTGACCACAGACTCGTATCTCTTTCCTGTGATCGACGGTAGTAGCCTACAAACGGCCTGACCCAGTGGTTAACGTGCCCGACTGACATGCAGGCACCCTGAGAACGATTCTCGATTGCAATCGCTGCTTGCCATATACGCGGGTGCTGTTTTTGTGGTGACTGGTGGTGAATGTCCCTCAAAGAACTTCGAATTTACCGTGTGCATTTGACGGTAAAAGTATTTTTCGTCATTACCAGATCTTCATCTGTCGAATCTTTTCCAGTACAGGCACTGACAGATTCATCAGTAAACTGTTACACGTTGGTGGGCATTCATTGATTGGGGCCACGCAACGGGAACCACACGTTCCATTGCCCGCAGTTGTCGTCCGCCCGCTGCCCTCGGCCATCTCCGGTTATCTCCGGCTCTGTCCGCGCACTGCTGCCGGCAGGGCGCGAGCGGGCGGGACAAGGCAAGAGCGGCCGAGTCCCAGTCTTCGCTGCTGCCGGCGTCGGGAAGCGCGCGTTGTTACTGAGCGTAGTTGTCTGCGCTTCTCTCCCAGAGTTCAGGCCGTTCAAGGCGCGTCTCTCGGGTACAGCGTCTGCTTCTTGGCGATCGGCAACAGTTCTCCGTGCCTCCCTGCGCAGATAACCACCATCTATCATTCTCAAAACACAGCCTTTGGAGTTTTTTTCCTCTTGGGACACCAAGTTGCCACGGCGATCCCGAGTGCGTCCACAGTGCGCCCGCTGTCTCCAACGGCAGTCGACGTTGGATAGGTTCCGGCCCTCCGCAACGATTGGCGTGGATTCAGGTGAAAAAGGTGCTCTTGTCCTGCTAAGGAATGAACTACTCATCCAAACTGTTCATGCAGTTCTTTGTGACGCCGAAGGCAGCTAAAATGTGTTGGAAAGATTGCTCAAATATATGCTAACCAGCGCTCTGCTTTTGTGAGACTGCACGTACCTTCGAAGTAGAGGGAAAAAGTTTGGAAACTAGAAAGAACGTTTAAGTGACCTTTTCCAGCGCCTGCCATCAAGTGAGCGTCCTTGTGAAAGCAACACCGCTGACATCAAAGAGAGGGTCGATTGCACGCAGACAAAAATCCGGATCCGAGTTCGACGACCGAAGTCTCAGATGGGACAAATAAGAAACTATTCAAGGTTGGTGTTGAGCTTCTCACATTGTTTTACATTTCTCACACCGAGACAAATCCTGACGGAGTACCATTGCCAACGCCGTAGGGTCTCCTGATTGTTCCAGGTGCTTTTGTGCAACAGTCGAAAGTCTTTGTGAACCTGAATACAGCTATGGAGCCTCCAGCAGGTGAAAGCAACAAGGAAAGCAACAAGGTAAACACTCATGTTTCTGTGAATATCCCTGATGAACATCTGGGACGCCTGGACAACTTCAGGCGCTGGGGCAAAAAGTGCCTGGACGGCTCCAAGGAGAACCTTCTCCTCATCCTGCTGCTCCTGGCCGTTCTTCTGGGCGTCGGCATGGGATTCGCCGTCAGGTCCTCCGGCATGGTCTTCACTGAACGCACCATCATGTACCTGATGTTTCCTGGCGAGATGCTGATGAGGATGCTGAAGATGTTGATCCTCCCCCTCATCATCTCCTCCCTCATCGCAGGCATAGCTGGTCTGGACGCCAAGACCTGCGGAAAGATGGGTCTTCGCACCATGGCCTACTTCGCCAGCACCACCATTTTTGCTGTAATCCTAGGAATTATCATGGCCATCACTATCCAGCCAGGTGGTGGGGCCGACATGAGCAAGCTGAAGCGCTACGGCAAGGCAGCCAAGGCCCACTCCGTCGATACTTTCCTGGATCTCATAAGGTGAGTGGTCCCTGTCCTTCAGAGAAATTGATAGGGAAGTGACATCAAGAAATGGCCGTAGATGTAATAGTAATCGTAAACTTGCTGGTGCTAGCAGTAGCGGTAGTAGTAGTAGTAGTTGTAGTAGTAGTAGTAGTAGTAGTAGTAGTAGTAGTAGTAGTAGTAGTAGTAGTAGTGGTGGTAGTAGTGGCGATGGTGGTAGTAGTGGCGGTGGTGGTGGTAGTAGTGGTGGTGGTAGTAGTAGTAGTAGTAGTAGTAGTAGTAGTAGTAGTAGTAGTAGTAGTAGTAGTAGTAGTAGTAGTAGTAGTAGTAGTTTCTAATCCAAATGTTCCCCAAACTTTCTGTGACAGAACACTTTATTTATCCAAGAGAAAAATCTTCTCTTCTGATCGTCACAATAACACATCGCAGTGCAACAAAACAAATCTCTAAAACGTAAAACTAAACAAATGGATGTCAGTAAATATAATATAATATTTTGTACAATTTACTATTCAGTAGAGACATGACCCATTCCGTGATTAGGGCGGTCAAATGGAACGCCAATTTGAAACCTTTCAATAGATCGGGCCAGAGGCCTTATTTGGGTCAACAGTTCTAAAGGTATACTGTTCAGATCCCCTGTAATTTGGTTTCTGGTGCGACTACTGTGGATGCAGAAGCTGCTCATAATTCGCACACACGTTTGATACTATTAAGGTTCGGAGTAAAATTAAGAAAGAGAGCAAAAACAGTCACAACTGCAGCAATAGCAATTGTGTAAGCAGTAGCAGCAGTGGTAGTCTTTTCCGTAAAGTAGCAGCGGCAGTAGTAGTAGCAGTACTAGTAGAAGGAGGAGTAGTAGTAGGAAAGATATGTTGTAGTAGTAGTAAGTCGTGGTAGTAGTAAGTAGCAGTAGTAGTAGCAGCAGCAGCAGAAGTAGTGGCAGCCATAGTAGCTTATTTCTATCCATATCGGGAGCAGGAGCGGTGGGAACTGAAGAGGATAGGAGAGTTGGAACCGGTAGGGATAGAGAGTGTTGGGAGGAGGAAAGAGGAGGAGGAGGAGAACCATAGCATGAATAATGGAGAGCGCGTTATTGCAGAGGTTGCAACAACACTGGACTGTGTCATTGTTGCCATCGATGTTGCGGTCGATGCCACGCCTTGCCGTTTCTGTCCTTCCAAAGGGGTCAACCCCCTTCATCTGATGGCGTTGATCTTCATCGAATGTCATTGTACCGATATCAATGCATTAACACTGATTGCCTTGATCTTCAGTTTCTTGCCGGTCAATGTGTGTGTGTGTGTGTGTTCTTCATCTGTGGTTATTGTTTCTGGGATTCTGTCATTAGTGCAGTGACCGGAAAGTTTCACTGCTCTCGGTTTCTGTTGACAATAGAATGTCGGTTCACCGTGATATATTGGTACCATTTTCGACGGCTCCCGAGGTTTTTCACAAGAGTTTGTCGTTCTTTTCTTTCTCTGATTTTTACTAGTTTCCATTGATTTAATTATGATAAATCGCCTAAACCCGGTCACTTTTTTTCTTCGGTGTAATTAAGGCCACCTCTACAAGCCACAAGGGAAGGTTTGGCTTGAGTGCGTGATTAAGTGTCCCAGTGCGTGCGGGTTCGATAGTGCGTACTGAATACCGCCCCTTTAACGATGTGGGAATTCACGTATGTTGTATGTAAGTTATATGTTGTATTACGTAGGTTTTCTTCAGAGACACGTTTTTTTTAAATCTGGAGGAGCAGGAGGAGGAGGAGGAGGAGCTAAAAAAGATGCAGAAGAAGGAGCTACAGGAAGATATGAAGCAAGCGCAGGTGGAAGACGTGGAGGATCAAGAGAAGCAGGAGCAGAAGGAGTTAGAAGAATGTAGGTGGAAGTTATACAACTATTCGCAGGAACGACTAGTATTTACGTGTTTTTCACATTAAAATACTAAGTACGCCTTTGGCTTGAGGCTTGCAGTGTTGAGTGTCGTTTTGATCCGTAGTCATGGAGTGGTTGGCAACATAGTGGGAGGAGTAATGTGCGTTTTCTAGTCTGGGGTAGGTTCTTTGCTTTCGTTTTTTGTTCTATAATGACTGCTTTGCCGAGTACATTATTCGGTTTTGTTAGCTACCGCAGCCTCTACGGCGCATGCGTAACGGATTCTCAAAACTATGCCTCGTTCACCCCAAAATGTGCACAAGCTACAAAACCCGATAGATGCACGCCTCTAACTCAACGTTCTCGTCTAAACTATGTTCTACGGCCAAGTTAATTAAAGTGCTCCTACAGCGTTTTTCTTAAACCTGCCTGACTGAAAGAGAATTACACGGCATACACAAACTGCATTCATCACAGAATGTCATTGACGATACTTTTTCCGACTGTTCACTTGGAAAAAGTTTTCGGGAGTGCCGAACAGAAAACTGTTAGCGTTCCCAACAGGTTTTGATGACTGCGCCGCGCATGCACTGTGAAGATAGTAAGGCTGGTAAGAAAAACTAGAAGGACAGAACTATCTTAAGACATAAACAGGAAGATGGGGTTTGGGGAACAGGTTGTTGTTGCGGGTGGGCTGGACTCGATCTTCCAGGATGGTTTGAACGCTCGGCTGGATCTGAATGATCGGACCCGGTTCCGATGTCCTTAGGTGGCCTGGTTGTCTGCCGGGAACTGCCCTGGCTTAGCTACTAGAGTAGGCCCCACAACCAAGCAGGCAGCTGATGAGGGGACTTTGAGAGGCTCCAGCCCTATGTTACTCTCGAAGTAATCTTGCAGCTCCTCAGACCCAGCGGATATGGCCATCCTTTAAGATAAATACTCGTAACTGATAGTCTGTGTTCGCAATGAATGTATACATTTTGTTTTAGCTGGAGATGCATGTAACCCACTTGTCAGTATAACATCCTGAGACAGTGTTCGTAACCCCCACGAACAGTTATTCTGAGAGGGGAAATAAAAGCTAAACTAGTCTGATACACGGGGGAACGAGAGTGGAGGAAATCAATACTTGAAGACACAAAACACATGCAGCCCGGGCGCAGATTGTGTTCAAAGACTCCGAAAGAAGTGATGCAAAAGTCCCGTGCGCTTTGATAAGACCTTGCGACAGGAGGCAGCAGCAGCAGAACACGTCGCATGCAGAGGAAGAAACTCACACCTCGGATATCCAATCAATAGCCGCGCAATTCCATATGCAGCGTCTCATTTGTTTTTCCTCTCCGGCTGCCATCCGGAAGTTGGAGGGAAAAGGGCTTCCGCGAAAGGCTTACGGTGTCGTTTGACTGACGCCTGCCGCTATAGCACTTGTCAACAGCGCGGATCGAAGCCAGGCCAGTTCCACACAGCTCCTCACAGAAAGTGGGTCACCTGCGCGGCAATATTGACTCTAATATGCAGTGTCATCCCTGGTGCCGGGTTGAGAGTTCTTTTCCCACACTGTAGACATGGCCAGAACATGGCTTCTCCCTGATTTTGCCTTGTACAGCATGTCCAATCTCGACGAGGAAACCGATTTCCTCAGCTGCTTTTTTCGCATGTGTCCAACGCCGTTTTGAATTCGCGAGTGCTTTGATTGCATACTGGTTTCTCATCAGTCCATTGCAAATCGACCATGTGGTCGGATTAAGCACTAGAATAGCATCATTGGAGTGTTTCATTTCCAGCTACGACTTACGGCCACAGCAACTCGTCGCATTGCTAATTGCCCTGGCAAGGATGTAATATATTTTGCTGATGGTAGAATGTGGAATGCGGAAATTAGAAGCACGATACATGACCTCGACAATATTAATCGTTGCAAACCAACTTTTTCTAATATTAGATAGTCAGAGGAGTAAGCTTTGAATAAGGGATAAAATAGCTCTTTATTTCAATCACGAAAACGTATACAGTCGGTGGTCGTCTATATCGGCATGTTCACTAACGATACAGTCTTACGTAACACACTATGGCGTAAAAACGAGGAAAGTCACGCTTAATGTGAAACCTGTTATGCACATTGAAGAGGCATGGAGAAGAAATAAAAACATTGGGGGGGGGGGGGGGGGGGGGGGAAGCCAGGCATAGCGGCTGATGCGATGATAGCAAAGTAGATATTGTTTTTTGGCGAGAAAATGATTACCATCATTGAGATACAATGCGGCAATTTCTTCTCTCGTGTGAACAGTTGACAAATTAATAGATAACGTAACAGAGATGTGCGAAGAAGTTCGCTAAATCTATGCAAGGTCGTGTCTGTGTGCTTGCTGGCATGTAAGTGCTTGAAGTATTCATGAACAGCGATATTAAGTAGCGGCCAAGCTCTTGCGCTTAACATCTAAATTCATAATTAAATTGCAGACAAAATGCATCAAAGAGACGCGTTGCAATATTTGCACCGAGTCTACTTCAATTGTACATGTAATTGAAATGTACATAGGAAAAGGGCATTAGAAATTCAAATGGAACGGCAGCGATTAAACTTGCACGCAGGTCAATAGTCTTTGGCCTCGATAATGTTGGAAACGAAACAAGTGACATATTTATTCGTCTGGTCACATTGGCTACTGGAAGGTGTAAACTGATTCAGACAATCTGCCTAGCTCACGTAAGTTCGCTGTCGGGAATCGTTGGATAAAGCGAGAGGCAGTCTGCTAGGGCCGAGGAGTTTCCATGCCTGCACAAACAGCGTGGACCAAGTGTACGCGCCGAAGCCAAACGTTCGGTCGAAGTCGAGTTCGAAAAATAACACTTTGGTGCGAGATAGGGCGTTGCATGATGGTTCTTGTGTTGGGCCTTGGGTGTCATCGTGTTGTCATTATAAACAGGAGCAGCGTGGTGATGCTGGAAGACTAAAAACCGTATGTGTAATTAACAGTACGTCCAAGACCAAGGTCTCGGTAGTGATGGTGAGGATAGGAAGAGGTGGGTTCATTTGATCATGGCGATCTTAGTCTAAAGAACCTCTCAATGTAGCATAAGTGTTGTTGGGGCTGGTTGATCGAGTTCTACCACAGCAGACCCTGAAAGCACGAAGATTACAGCAATCAACGTATGCGGGTGGTATCTTGGCAGCACATGCAGAATGAAATGTGTGTATGTGTGTTGTGCAAGGTACCGTACCAGGTGGGAGAAGGAGAGGCAGGCAGAGAAAGAGGTGGGAAGACAACATCAAAGAGTGGACAGGCTTGACCTTTGCTGACTCACAGCGAGCCACAGAGGATAGAGATCGATGGAGGAAGATTGTCCGAAAGTCATCAGTGGTGCCTCAACAACCCATCTCAGGGTTAAGAGACTGAACTGAACTGAACTGAACTGTTGTGTGTGTGTGTGTGTGTGTGTGTGTGTGTGTGTGTGTGTCTGTGTGTGTGTGTGTGTGTGTGTGTGTGTGTGTGTGTGTACTGAACGTGAACCAGACACCATCTCCTGACCCAAAAGAAAATTGGGATCCGTACCTTGAAATACCTTTCTCATCAGTGGATATTCATGATCATCGAACTTCTTGGTCTTCTCCAGTAGCTTGCCCAGGGTTGGCTCTAGAAGTGCTAAAAGCAACAAGATGATATCGTTGTCTGCTCGGGGGCTGAAGAACCAGAGGTCGATCAATAAGGCGCCACGAAGTCTGCATGTTGAAAAGCTTTTGTCAGTCAGGAATCTCATCTCAGGACTTGAAGGTTTGGACACAGAACTGGACCGAATACTATCCTACCATGAGCATTGTTCCATAAGCTTGAAGACATGAATGATTTAATTGAGTTTCACGTCCTCTCAGCCTCTGTAGGCTATGTAAGGCCGTTGATAATGAACATCACTAGTGCTGTTTGGAGTAAGGGCGAGTCAAGTCAGGATTTCCCTAGTCATTCACCTCCTACGAATCGCATAGGTAGACGGGGTATGTATATTCTTACCGACAAACCACAGGGAGATCGTAACCTCAAGAAACCGTGGAAAATAGGATTAGTGGGTGTCACCAGAGCCGTCGTATAAAGCAAGGCCTTTGCATCCCAAGTAGAAGTGCTTTCTTGCCCCCTGTCCTAGTGCGTACCCTTCCATGTGGGTTCAAAGCACTTGGGTTTCCCCAGCACCTCATGTCCCTTCTCAGTCGATCCGCCGAGGTCAAAAGGGATGCAGTGTATAACATAGCCACCTCTTTGTCCAGGTTTCAGTGGCATCATTCTTCTTTATTCTCTCTCTCTCGCCCATCCTCCCCCTGTGGGTTCGGGGTAAGAATTGACCCACCGCGTCTCCCTAAGCGATTCGTAAGAGGCGAATAACTAGGGACACCGTGACTTGATTTGCGTTTACTAAATTTTCTAGTGATTTTCGTGCTTAAAGGCTTCACATAGCCTACAAAGGCTGATAGGCCGTAAAACACCATCCATCCATCCATTAGTCCATCTCACCTATCCTCCGAGGAGCGGCCTGGCCATCCATGACCAGACAATTTAAATGAACGGATTATAACGCTACCTTCTTATTCGATAGGCTCCCCATCTCCCACCTTTTTTTTCATTCACCGCCACAGATGCTATGCTATTCTATGCTCTACGTTCGTCCCTTGAATGTCTGGGTGGCTGGCAAGACGAATATAAGGGAACTCCACACCAGTTGCAGTCTTCCGTAGTTTGTAGCAAAGTGGCAGAGCTGTTACCGGTTCACCCCTTGATGTTGCCGGTAACCCCTGCATAGCAAATACAAAACAGACGGCATAATTTTGTTGACAAAATCGACGACACTGTTTTGACAATATACATGTATAAGGAAGAGATTTGCTTGGTTCTTCTGATCCGTCGTATTTATCATTAAAGGCCGTGTGTCAATATCAACCCTCTCTCTCTCTCTCTCTCTCTCTCTCTCTCTCTCTCTCTCTCTCTCTCTCTCTCTCTCTCTCTCTCTCTCTCTGCAGCCAGTAATGGCGAGGTGGGAGTCTCGCAACAAAGTTCCACTGAAAACAACATTCTTTTGATTGGTGAATACCAGTGCATGCATATCTGCGTACACTTGATCACGGTTGTCACTCAGGTGAGGGTGTGTTTCATTTAAATCATTACAAATGTCTGCTGAGGCGCACAAAACATGAATGTAAAACAGTGCAACTCAATCTGGGTCGTTTCATTCAAGCCCATACGAAGTTGAACTTCAGCGGAATAAAACGCGACAAGCAAAGTGCTGTTCAGAGCCAAAATCAAAATAGCAAGGCAGTTTCTAAGTATTATGTAGATTTTCCAACGCTATTCAAGCTCACTGTATTACTCTTTTGTATGTGTTCTCTTTTTGGCTCATTACCGCACTTTCTTATCGCACTCTTCCTCTGAGGGCCATCTGTTTGTCTCCAATGGGAGTTTCTTGCAACTTTCTTGAAACTTTCTTGCATCTTTGAGGGGATTTTGGCTATCTTTTACAACCTAAAGTGCAAGTACGAGTTTCGTCTTGATACATTAGCTTCAATATCGGGTCCCATTCGATTCTTCAGTTGTGCACATGTACGACTGTTGCCCTAGTTTGTGTTGGTAGTGATACCGGCTCGTTGAAAACGAGGACGACAGAGTAATGTGTGGAAGTGCGGCTTGCGTTTTCGTCATCCTGCGCGAAGAAGACCGGGGCTTGATCCCTGTTGTGGGTGAAGCCATGATTTGCGCTTGACTTGGTTTTTAGAGAGGAAAAGTTGCGTAAATCGTCAGCCACTCACTTGTCTCTTCCTAGCCAGGTCCAGTGGCATGAGGAGGTTAAGACGACTGGAGATAGATTTCAGTGGATGACCAGGGAGTCCTGTGTGTCGCTATGCATTGTTTCTTGTATTCTACAGTGCGTACCGATAATTGCCTTCCTGCCCGTTGAGTCCCGCGTAGGAGTCCCATGACTGAGTCTTTCCAACAGGAGCAGTGGGGACACTGGAACATCGCAGCTGGCGGATCATGGACCTCAAACATTCTCTCATTGACGATCTGAACCTTGCTCCGCATCTAAAGTAGCTACTGATACCATCGGGACCTTGCGCCAACTTACTGTCGTTGGCGCGTAGCTCCGGTCTTTTGGAGTTCATCACAGTGCCAGAGCTATTCATGGTCCTTGATGCATTCTTTGTACAGTTTCCTAGGGCGTCCCTTATCTCTTTGTCCATGACAAAGGACACAATGCAGCATCCGTCATGGCACACGAGACTACTCCACGCGAATGAAGTGATCAGTGCATCTTTGCCTCAGAGCTCGTGAATTCTGCCCGGTGTAATAATTCGAAGTTCGTTTCCCTGTTACGCTAGCGTTTGTCCATGATGGTTCGCAGTAAATGCGCGAGGGTCTTGTCAGAAGTTGGCGCACGTGCATCGTGTACAAGTTCAACGGCTCACTGGTAAAGTAGCCTGGAGGCTCAGTGAAGTTGTACTCGATCAGTGATGTCGACAGTCTTGTTTTGGTGACCGAGTAAACGATGCTAGCACGTGCAGAATGAAACTTCGAAGCATTTTCAGATGACATCTACTTTCGCTCTGCTTACCTCCATAACAGCTGCATGGGAATGCTATTGTAGGAGGTGAGGATTGTGGGCGGGAGGGAAACCGTTGGATCAGACATGGCGAAGACTTCTTTTGTTCATGAGATGTTTCATCGCTGGCGGTGCTACCCGTTTTGATTCATGCTGTTTCATTAGTCTTATTTCGTCCTCGCCAATGTTAAAAACGTTTTATTTGAAGAAAAGAATCAAAGAGACACATAACCATATATAGTCATCACCATGAACATCATCATCATCATCATCATCATCATCATCATCATCATTGTCGTCGTCGTCGTCGTCGTCGTCGTAGTTGTCGTAGTCGTCGTCGTCGTCGTCATCAATTTATTCTTCATTCTTAACCTAATGATTTATATTGCCCTGGCCATTTTCAAATGGGGTTCACGCAAGTGTTTTATCCTGTTTTATAAGAACTTGACGACCTCAACGTGCATAATCGCTCCACATGCCTTGTACAGTTTCCCTCTTTTCAGTGATTGAGTGAGTGAGTGAGTGAGTGAGTGAGTGAGTGAGTGAGTGAGTGAGTGAGTGAGTGAGTGGGTGGGTGGGTGGGTGGTGGGTGGTGGGTGGGTGGGTGGGTGGGTGGGTGGGTGGGTGGGTGGTGGGTGGGTGGGGTGAGTGGGTGGGTGGGTGGGTGGGTGGGTGGGTGGGTGGGTGGGTGGGTGGGTGGGGTGGGTGAGTGAGTGAGTGAGTGAGTGAGTGAGTGAGTGAGTGAGTGAGTGAGTGAGTGAGTGAGTGAGTGAGTGAGTGAGTGAGTGAGTGAGTGAGTGAGTGAGTGAGTGAGTGAGTGAGTGGTGGGTGGGTGGGTGGGTGGGTGGGTGGGTGGGTGGGTGGGTGGGTGGGTGGGTGAGTGAGTGAGTGAGTGATCGAGTGAGTGAGTGAGTGAGTGAGTGAGTGAGTGAGTGAGTGAGTGAGTGAGTGAGTGAGTGAGTGAGTGAGTGAGTGAGTGAGTGAGTGAGTGAGTGAGTGAGTGAGTGAGTGAGTGAGTGAGTGAGTGAGTGAGTGAGTGAGTGAGTGAGTGAGTGAGTGAGTGAGTGAGTGAGTGAGTGAGTGAGTGAGTGAGTGAGTGAGTGAGTGAGTGAGTGAGTGAGTGATCGAGTGAGTAAGTGAGTGAGTGCGTGAGTGAGAGAGTGAGTGATTGAGTGGGTGGGTGAGTGAGTGATCGAGTGAGTGAGTGGGTGAGTGAGTGAGTGAGTGAGTGAGTGAGTGAGTGAGTGAGTGAGTGAGTGAGTGAGTGAGTGAGTGAGTGAGTGAGTGAGTGAGTGAGTGAGTGAGTGAGTGAGTGAGTGAGTGAGTGAGTGGTGAGTGAGTGAGTGAGTGAGTGAGTGAGTGAGTGAGTGAGTGAGTGAGTGAGTGATGAGTGAGTGAGTGAGTGAGTGAGTGAGTGAGTGAGTGAGTGAGTGAGTGAGTGAGTGAGTGAGTGAGTGAGTGAGTGAGTGAGTGAGTGAGTGAGTGAGTGAGTGAGTGAGTGAGTGAGTGAGTGAGTGAGTGAGTGAGTGAGTGAGTGAGTGAGTGAGTGAGTGAGTGAGTGAGTGAGTGAGTGAGTGAGTGAGTGAGTGAGTGAGTGAGTGAGTGAGTGAGTGAGTGAGTGAGTGAGTGAGTGAGTGAGTGAGTGAGTGAGTGAGTGAGTGAGTGAGTGAGTGAGTGAGTGTGTGCGTGCGTACGTGCATGTGTGTGTGTGCGCGCGCGTGTACGTGCGTGTGTGTATGTGTGTGTGTTTGTGTGTGTGAGTGTGTTTGTGTTTGTTTGTGTGTGTGTGTGTCTGTGTATGTGTGTTTGTATGTGTGTGCGTGTGTGTGTGTGTGTGTGTGTGTGTGTTT
This sequence comes from Theodoxus fluviatilis, assembly GCA_034096865.1. Classification (NCBI taxonomy): domain Eukaryota; kingdom Metazoa; phylum Mollusca; class Gastropoda; order Cycloneritida; family Neritidae; genus Theodoxus; species Theodoxus fluviatilis. The sequence goes on along the minus strand of JAWQFJ010020372.1, from coordinate 3,527 downwards.
GTTTCAGGAAGCTTTAAACTACTGTGTTACAGCAGAAACGTGTCCAGCATCTCCCTACATTACCACTCACCATCTCCACTTTCACTCCATTCTCACGCACGCTCGCCAACCCATCTGCCGAGCTGCTCAAAACTAGTAGATGAATGAAGCAGCAGAATCCTGGAAAAGGAATTGGTATTATTCTCTCATAACAAGTCATTTAGGCGGAAGCAATGAAATAATTTATGAGAAAGAAATCAGGTTTAGACTGCAGCTTCATGAATTATGGGTGGAACAGCTGCAGAGCGCAGTTGAGATTGCCGTGATGTGGGTGAAGCACACGCCTAGCTGCCGCCAGGGCCCGTATTCATGATAGGGAAGAAACGCCTTACTTTGTGAGTAAGTGTCAACTTTTGAAGTAAAACCACTACTTAGGGATGCATGAGTCGAAAGTGGTGATTCCTTTCAAAGTGACCATGTTGTAAAACAACCCAATTTCTACTTCAGCCAGGACCCATGAGTGCAGCCGTAGTAACAGCGATTTCAGCCGCCATTATTGTCTTCGCTTGGCGCAGAAAACGCTGTGTTGGGATACTAGAACCCCATCCAAAGAAATTCTAAGCAATAAAGAGCATTAATTTATCCAAGCTGTATGTTGAATGCATCTATAGGTCGTGTAAGCTCCTATACTGTAAACATGGGCATGCGAGTCGACGCACCTAAACGCCGAAGCATCTGTTGACATTGAGTACAAAGCTAGTTTTATATGATGCCATGAAAACGATACATTTAAATTGCATTTTTGTTATGAAAACACTATTCAGATTAAATTGCTTAATTTTTGTAAACGAGGAAATGTGTGTCGACGTACGCTAGGGTCTCACGAGTGTGATGGGAAAAGTGCAAGTTGAGGCTTGAGTGAGAACGTGAAATTATGCCAACACAAAAGATGACATCGTTCACGTGCGTGTTTGATCGGCAACTGCAAGGAAGGAGTTTGGACAGAATATCCACCGCGAGAATCCGCTTGATTTGTTCGATGATGAATAAATCTACAGTAAATTTATATTTCATCGCCATTAAATAATGGAAATTGCAGAGAGTTGCACGAGGGCTTGCATGCGCACATAATGCGTTATCCGCCAACAAGCAGATGATAGCCAAAGATGCTTGCATGCGCACTCAGACGGGATTCCCGGAATTCCCCCTAGCTATATACTATATACCTCCACAATCACAACTACAACGCAGCTCATCGCCCATGCATATCAAGTAACGTCTGACGTAACGTCGAAATTTTTTTACTTTAGAAGTAAATCTTGCTTATGAGGAGTTGTCCTTCCTTCTTTTGTCCACGTGTACAACTCTACAACACATGGCCAGAGCTTCCCGATTCCTACTCGTCAGCTGAAATAATTATGTGGTTGCTGAGCTGTTGGTGTTGATTCCAGTAGCCCATCCCGAGATTTCCAATAACTCTGTATGCTCTGTTACCCACTTCCTGACTTGCAACAGTTCCTAACCTAAAAAGTTTCCCTGCAACACAGTTTTGGTCTATTTCATTGTTGTAATTCTCCTCATCTCCAAACACTTGCAGCTCCTGCTGCACTTGGCCTAAATGTTTTCATTGGTCACTTCCACATTCTCATCATATTCCAACCTCTGTCCTGAGCATTACCTCCATTCGCCTAACTTCCTTTTCCTCTTAATGTTCGATCACACCTGTCTTCCCAGCCTCCTCTTTCACTTTTGGATTCCTGTTTCCATCTCGTCGAATTTCTTTGAGTCCATTTTTTCTTATTTTCTGCAGTTTTCGTCGCTCCACCACACCCTCCTCATTTTCTCATCATCCTCGTTGTCGTCATTGTAATCATCTATGCATGTGATAAGTGTATGGCTTCACTTTGTAGTGTGATGAATGCGCTAACGTAGAGTTTGGGATGTAGGGGATGCGATCCCTCTGGGCACCAGCACCAAGACTCTGCAACTCTCCCTGCTCCTCTGTCTCTTTTTTTCCAGGAGGGCAGGAAAGCCGTGCTGCTGTGAAGGTGAACCCATTTCCGATTCTCCATCTGTGTTAAGCGCTGAAGAGCAGCAGACTTGCTGAGCTCTGACGCTGTACAAAAGGCGTGCATGCACTCCTGCGTACATACATGTCTTTAAGAGGTAGTGGATTAGAGCCATTTTGAAACAAACTACCGATGAATGACGGCATCCTTCGCTCTGGGAAATGGTTTCAGAGAAGAAAACTTTCACCTATCAGGCCGTCAACTACTTTCCCCCCCAACGTCTTCACCCACTCTCCATTTCTTCACAGCCTCTTCAGCTGGAGCCCTTTCTCTTTGAGCCAAATTGAGAACATCAATGCAACTCTGAAGGAGCTGACAACGGACATTGAGATGGTTTTCATGGTATGAGTGCCTCCATTCAGCACAGGGCCGGGTGCTTGAGTTAGGATTTTGAGGAAAGTGTCTTGACATCCACCTTACTAAGGATGGCAGCTGCACGACAGACATACGAAAAAGGCTCAACCCTGCTTCCTCTGTCCGGACGACACTGAATGCCACGAGAAGAAGCAAGGCATCCAGCCTGTTTGTGACATGACGCTGCACAAACCATTTGTGACTTTCGTCGTCTTGCATGGGTGCGAGAGCTGGATTTGGACAGCAGACTCCAAACAGAGGATCAAGGCGTTGCAGAACAAATGCTACAGTAGCGTCTATGTATCTCCTAAAAGAGTAAGACTGAAGACTTTGTGAGGCAAAGGTCAACAGCCTCGCAGCAAGACGGAAATCTCTCCTGGAAGTTGGTCATGTAAATGATGGAAACATTCTTTTTAAAAGTGTTCGTCAATCTACAACCTGTTAAACTGGATTTTTGGGACAGAATGAAAGGATGTATATAGTCTTATCCCCCCCCCTCTCTCTCTCTCTCTCTCTCTCTCTCTCTCTCTCTCTCTCTCTCTCTCTCTCTCTCTCTCTCCTCATAATCTTTAGGCCTAGTGAAATTTATAGCTGCTGGCATATTCGGATAACTTGAAAATAGGAACTAAGATTTTCAGCATCTTACTTTTAAAGTGTAAGTGTGTGTGTGTGTGTGTGTGTGTGTGTGTGTGTGTGCGCGCGCGCGCGCGTGTGTGCGTGTTTGTTTGTATTTGTGTGTGTATGTTTGTGTGTGTTTGTGTGTGTGTTTGTATATGTGTGTGTTTTTGTGTGTGTGTATGTGTTTGCATGTGTGTTTGTGTGTGTGGTTGTGTGTGTGTGTGTGTGTGGTTGTGTGTGGTTGTGTGTGTGTGTGTGTGTGTGATTGTGTGTGTGTGTGTGTGTGTGTGGTGTTGTGTGTGTGTGTGTGTGTGTGTGTTTGTGTGTGTATGTGTGTGTGTATGTGTGTGTGTTCGAGCGTGTGCAATGTACGGCCATGAACTGTAGTTCTGGGGTCAGTAGACGCCCCCTGTAGTTTGGGGGCAAGAAAAGAAGAGACCCACCGCGTATCCCCACGTGCATCATACAAAGCGAATAACTGCGGAGATAATAATAATAATAATAATA
>JAWQFJ010020371.1:37500-55713 GCA_034096865.1 Theodoxus fluviatilis | reverse complement strand
CCTTCCTTCCATTATCTCTTTCTCTCTCTTTCTCTCTCTCTCTCTCTCTCTCTCTCTCTCTCTCTCTCTCTCTCTCTCTCTCTCTTTCTCGCACTGAGGAGCAATCAGTCAGAGGGGTGGCTTTGTAAATTGTCTTGGCACTAAAGTGTCGTAACACGGCGACACGAAAGACGATTGTCTGACCGAAACTATGTAATGTTTCCCTTTCATAACGGGCTGGAGGCCTAACGAATAAAGCGTTTGTTCGTTCTCTCTCTCTCTCTCTCTCTCTCTCTCTCTCTCTCTCTCTCTTGTCTGTTGTAGGCTGCAGGATTGGGCAGATCAACATGACCTAATTCTGGAAGAGGAAGCGAGCTTCAGGAAAGGATATAGCACTGTTGATAATATATTTGTCCTTCATATGCTCAAAAACAGTATGTTGGGTATGTTGATTTTAAGAAAGCCTTTGATACCGTAAACAGGAGTATTTTGTGGAAAATGTTTAGAAAAAATGGAATTTCGGGATTTTTTTAAAAATATTTTGATAGCCACGTATAGATCGGTACGTTACTGCGTCAGAGGGTGGGAGGGTCAAACTGATTTCTTTGAGTCCTCTTCGGGGTTAAAACAAGACTGCAAACTCAGTCCGACCTTATTTTCTTACCTTATTAACTATTTAATTGTAGAGATCTCTGAAAATAGCAAACACGGTGTACATATCTTGCCGAACACACAAGACATGTATTCTGCTGTTTGCAGACGACGTCGCTCTGCTCTCGGACACAGTGGTAGGTCTCCAAAATCAAATTAACTTTCTTCAAAGTGCAGCCCGTAGACTTGGTCTTCAAGTTAATATTGATAAAACAAAAGTAGTGGTTTACAGGATGGGAGGTCATTTGGCCAGACATGAGAGATGGTATTTAGGTGAGGTGCAGATTGAAGTGGTAAGAGAATACAAATATCTAGGGAATGTACTCTCTACTAAGTTGTGTTCAAACGAGATTCAGAAAGATTTGGCTTGTAGAGCTAAAGCCGCACTTTTACTTCTGATGAGGTCACTGAGAAAAATTGCACAGGTATCACCAGATGTGTTTTTTAAATTATTTGATGCACAGATTCAACCCATTCTGTTGTATGGGGCTGAAATTGGGGAGCTGATGACTGTCGCCTTATAGAAGGTGTTCATTTGCATGCTCTAAAGAGCTTCTTAAATGTTTCTTTACTCACACCTAATAATATGGTTTATGGGGATACTGGTCGTTTTCCTCTTTCCGTTAATGCCAAACTACGCAGTATTAAGTTCTGGCTCAAGATATTAAAAATGGACGAATGCCGATTACCCTACTGAGTCTACCAATGATATATATATATATATATATATATATATATATATATATATATACATATGTGTGTGTGTGTGTGTGTATCTAACAATGAAAAATCTTGGGTTTCCAAAGTAAAGAATATACTTGTGGAATGTGGTTGCGAAGAGATCTGGTTGAATCACCGGGTTACGAACGAGACAGCTTTATTGAAAAACATCAGAGAGAAACTCATTAGTATATCTCATTCTGAATGGAAGTTACGAATCATAAATAGTGATCGGTATTCATTTTACAATCTCTTTAAAACATTCATTGGTACCGAGTGTTATTTATATTTTCTTGACAAGAAAGTATTTCGAGATGCATACATCAGATTCAGAATGATGTTATCGGAGTTGTATATCCATAAATACATATATACTCTAGAGGTACTAACGAGTATTTATGTCAATCATGCAGAGAGAAAGAAGAAAATGAAACGCATTTTCTTTTATATTGTCCAGCTCTTAGTGATATAAGGGAGAAATATATATTTACCTGTCTGGATGTAAACAGAAATGATCCTATTACAGATCTTTTTTCCGATATGCAAATGACGAATGTAAGATCAACTAGCATATATATATATATATATATATATATATATATATATATATATATATACAAAGCATTCAAGAGAAGACACGATGCTATTGAATCTGTTGAGAGAGAGAGCTTCTATTGTGACTAAAGTTTACCACTCGAACTGTACTCTTGAAATGGGCCGGTGGCCTCATCAATAAAAAAATTCGTTCGTTCGTCTCTCTCTCTCTCTCTCTCTCTCTCTCTCTCTCTCTCTCTCTCTCTCTCTCTCTCTCTCCCTTCATCAAGGGCCGAGGTGTTCTCAAATTCTATACTCTGACGCAAAGAAACCTCATCCACTGTCGTCAAGATTCTTGGAGATCACAATGATAATAAATCTATAGCCACTTAAAATCAAAAGGTGTGCTGTCTTCATTATATCTGAACATAAATTACTTCCTACCCACAGCTGAATGAAGGAAACTTTGGTCTTGTGTTAGAGCTGTTCTGAAGACTTCCTTGCAACACCAGCTAACGGTGTTTTTGAAAGTTAAAGGACGAAATGTAGCTTTGCAGTTGCACTTAATGTCGAGTGCAGCATTCTCAAGACCAAGAACGCTACGCATCGCTCAAAACACGTCTAAACTTCAGAGCAAAAGGTTCGCTGAAAATCAACTTCTCTTATTTGAGGACAAAGGGGTAATATACATGTATTCCTTATCCTTCTTATTTCGTTTTCTCCTGCAGAGTCATCTCAATTCAAAGAGGTAAAAAGTAGGCCTGTAACATATTATCACACGTCATACGGTTTTATCCCATTTCTCAAAACTCTACTTAACTTTTTTTATAACGCTGCATACTATTTTTGGACAAAAATCATTTATTCTCTCGTGGGAATTTTTGCATTTCAAATAACATTTTCCCCTACACAAGAGAATCAACGGGTTTTTTTGGTCGACGCTGAAAGTCAAGTTTGACATTAAAAGCCACGATGTTTGCCCAGGTTTCTGCAAATCGCACAAGTTTTCTCTCCTTTTTTATCCAGTCTTTTTCATTTTCTCTCTTGGCAGCTTTCCATCTCCGGTGACTTGTTTGCGAAGACCTCGACAGGCGGAAGAGACGTTCTCTTCGAGCATTTCGTGGCGGTATTTCCAGGCGGTTTATCTCTTCACCTCTGTCAATATCAGGGATGATTCATCGGCCAAAAAAAAGACCGTCCTCAGCCCACGTCGACATCGCGAGGGATCGCGTTTGAAATCTCGTCTGGGGAGAGAGAGATCGATAGCTGAAGCAGGAGGACAAATTTCGCCATCGAGCCCTGGCTGTATCTCTAGGGGAGATCAGAGTCTCCTAACGATCTTGACTTCCTTCACCGTCTTCACGCCGAAAATGTCGATCTTAAACAAATTAGGGACTGCTGCAGCTAGACTAACTGCGATAAATATGCATCCACCAATGCGCTGAGGTGTAGGGGTCTTCTGTCGAGATTCCACACTCTCTCTACAAAAACCGTTGTTTGGGACGGTTTTGAAGCATCAAAAGTAATTATTATTGATGGCGTCGGGGCCAAAATAGACGGTTTGTTTAATTTATTTCTTCTTGAGTGAGATCATTTTAGCAAGGTGGGGGAAATAATTGGTGTACTAAAGGAGTTTCGTTTAACTTTCAAAATTAATAACAGAGGCAATTTCAGGGCATGTACGTCACGGATGATCTATGCATGGCTTTGTCAAAGATGTCTTCTATTCACATCGATCATGCAGCCAGTGATGGGTATGTACTTATTGTAGATACTTCCATTGAGTCTTTAAACATTTATTTATTTCCCTGGATAAGGTTGTTGTATTACATTCTGTGATTAAACGTTCAAATGGTAGTTTGTGCACTGTTTGACCCCGCAATTGTACACATGATTGTATGCATGAAATAAAATTTGCACATATGTTACGTCCACAGAAATATATTCTTAAAGGAACGTTTAATACTCTGTGCTTCAAATGGAGTTGTAATTGGTAGGCACATGAAGGAATACACTTGAATAAGATCATTAGGAGTGATTAAGAACCAAACATTCCTTTACTTTCCTTGCAATTCATGAAACCTTTCTTTTTTAAAGCGAAAATCACTGTTTAGACACATTCTATCGGCCCACAACGAGGTCACTGGACCGCAAGGAAACGCCTCTGACGATCTGTTTAGAACGAAACATACGTTAATTTACATGAGCCAAGATTGATGTAAATTGTTTCTAAAAATTACATAGTATACTACAAATTGCACGCGTGACCTTTATCGCGCTTTTTCGTAACACTTCTTTCTTTAAATGTGTGTGACTACAGAGCCTTTGACTCTTTTCCGTTTTTCCTCTTTCATTGGGAATAGGAAGAGGGCGGGTATGGTGAAATAGTACGAATATTCAGATTACTTAATGATTAAACCAGTGGCACAGTATGATATCAATCCCTCAAGTAGTGCCTGTTACCTGCCTTTCTGATGGATGGATGATATTTGGTGTTTGAGGGCTTATTAGCTTTGTAGGTTTCACAAGGCCTCAACTTTTTTGGTAGTAACATGTAATTTCATCCCCCCCCCCAAAAAAAAAAAATAATGTAAGAAGTAACCTCTAAAGATGTAAAGGAATATATATATTTTTTAATCACTCAAATGTGAGAATAGGAATAATAATATTTTTAAAGTTATCACAGCTTCACAATCTTAAAAAAGTTCCTTCAATGCGCAATTCGGGGACACTCCACCAGAACGTGCCGCATGGTGAGCCCGCACTGGTTGGTATGGCTCTCTGGTGGAGGCAATCAAAATGTCAGCAAAACATACATCAATCAGACTGTGTACCACAGAACGCGCAGTCTATGCCAACATGGCAAAGGGTCTACGGCTGCTGTATTGCGGATCCGAGTGGCATTTTCTGCAGGACATAATGCCGACATTATCGCCTCTGTTTCAGACGAAGCACCAGAAAGCCAATATACGCCCAGGTTCATGAGGTTGTGTCCGCGTCCACCGAGACGAATCTACATGCATAATTACTGCACGACAACTATGTCGTACAGGGCGCGTGCTATTTCTGGCGCCAAGTACGGTACCTGACGATATAGCTCATCGTACGCACCCACATCAAAGCGTCTGCAGTTGGGGAAGTCGGCTGCCACAGAAGGAAACTACTTCCGCAGACTCTGCTCACGTCTAGTAAACCTTCCTTCCTTCCCCCGAAGGAACAATCCCTTCCGAAGTTCTTGGGCCTTTGATCTCCTTGAACTCAGTCGTCCTCCAGTAGGGTGCAACCGCGCTAAATTAACGTCACTTCCGGCGTTCTGTGATTGGCTTGTTTTGCTGACGTGGACTGACGTCATTCGCTCAAGACGTCTGTTGCTGGTTTCGCCGTCTTGATTCGGATGGAGTCGCTGTGGTCCCATAATTGCATTTGTGTTCAACTCCAGATGATGAAGGCTGTCTCTGATCTGATCGACTGCACGAGTGTCCATAGGTCGAGTTCATTCTGAGCTGTCTGTGCAAAAAAAGGAAGCTTGACCGCCATCAAGGGCTTGGGTTTGTGAGAGATGTACATGCATTTACTGTGTTCGTCTTAAGTGATTTCTCACAGTGTGTGTGAAAATATACACGAAATACACTAATGGAAGACACGTTGTTTGACCGGGTGACAAAACTTAGTAAATTGTGCTCGAAGAGAAAGGATGCCCTCTGCAACTTTGCATTTGCAACACGCACACCACCACTCTCTCTCTCTCTCTCTCTCTCTCTCTCTCTCTCTCTCTCTCTCTCTCTCTCTCATTATTTAACATAAGATGTACAAAAAAGGGTCTGTGCTTTTCCAATCAACATACTGTGCCAAATATCTGCCCTGCAGTTCAGACAAAGCAGGGCAACCCAAAACAAAATGCCGTTCATCTTCAAATACCTCTCGGCAACCAGGACACAAAGTATCGTCGACATTTGAGAAGTACCTTAACTTATGTACAGAAAGATCACTAATACCCATTCGGAAGCGTATGAAGCAATCTCTGAACACTTTCTTATCCAATGCAAATAAATATTCTTCCACACCAAAACTAGTCTTGATTTCTCTATATAGCACAAATCTTTGACTTTCCCTCAACTTGCAAAACCACCGTTCTTTGAACGTCTCAATCATTCGCTCCTTCAGTGCTCTCAAAAAATTCCTTTCATCATGTATCGGTGTTGATTTGTTCAATTGTAATGGGCCGCTGGCCTGCACAATAAACAAGTTCGTTCGTTCGTTCGTTCGTTCTCTCTCTCTCTCTCTCTCTCTCTCTCACACACTCTCTATCTCCCCTTCTTGTTCTTCTTGTTCTTCTTGTTCTTCTTGTTCTTCTTGTTCTTCTTGTTCTTCTTGTTCTTCTTCTTGTTCTTCTTCTTGTTCTTCTTGTTCTTCTTGTTCTTCTTGTTCTTCTTGTTCTTCTTGTTCTTCTTGCTCTTCTTGTTCTTCTTGTTCTTCTTGTTCTTCTTGTTCTTCTTGTTCTTCTTGTTCTTCTTCTTGTTCTTCTTGTTCTTCTTGTTCTTCTTGTTCTTCTTGTTCTTCTTGTTCTTCTTGTTCTTCTTGTTCTTCTTGTTCTTCTTGTTCTTCTTGTTCTTCTTGTTCTTCTTGTTCTTCTTGTTCTTCTTGTTCTTCTTGTTCTTCTTGTTCTTCTTGTTCTTCTTGTTCTTCTTCTTCTTGTTCTTCTTCTTCTTGTTCTTCTTCTTCTTCTTCTTCTTCTTCTTCTTCTTCTTCTTCTTCTTCTTCTTCTTCTTCTTCTTCTTCTTCTTCTTCTTCTTCTTCTTCTTCTTCTTCTTCTTTTCCTTCTTCTTTTCCTTCTTCTTTTCCTTCTTCCTCCTCCTCTCACTCTCCTCTCATTTTTCAATGTGGTATTTTGTGTTCTAAGACAGCTGAAGTAATATCAAAGCGGCTTTGGCGTCCATTGCACACCGGAGTCAACACAATACACCCAGTGCAGCTTATACTGGGCGTTGGACTTCACCGAAGACTTCATACAACACTCTTGTTATAAACAGATTCCGGACATCAAACTCAGTACGGTAAACTCAATAAAGCAGACTTATACAGCTAACTCGATACAGAAGATTGGCGTCCCCAGCCTCGATGAAGGGACCTGGGAACAGCAGACACAGTTCAGCACACTCGGACTCGACCCCGCAGAGAGAAATCTGGATCAACGTCCCTAATTCGGCCACGCACGGTCCTGACGACGTTTCACGGTAACCATGACGACGGTCGTCGGAACAGGAAACCTCTGTTGGGTGTGGCGGTCTGTCCGAAGACTGGAGCCGGCTTTGTGGAGAATCCCAGACTGATTCCTCTCCAAGATCCTGCTTGTAAGGCCGCTTTATCCCGGCTCTATGGCACTCGTATGGATGGGTATATCAAAGACAGCTCGAGGCGCCGCTCATAGATTGCAAGAACACAGTCCTGGCTGGGCGCTTCTGTCACCGCCCGCTTTGTTCACCACTTTCTTTGTGGGGGCTCGCGACCGATTTTCCTGGCTTGAATATGACTCTTTTGGAGTGGTACTCGAGAAGCGGCGGTTGGCAAGAGCTTGTGTCTCTAAGGGCATGGGTATAGCGCCGACAGCCCTCGAAAACTTCTGCTGACGTCATTCGGCCATTCTGAAGCCTGAGATGAATTTGCGCCTGCCACGCTATGATCCAGCGGTGCTCTCTCAGTTACACACTTGAAATTACAAGGGCCTCCGTTTCTGGGAGTTCTTTTCTCCAACGGCGCAGGCCGCCGTCGACGCTCCAGCGCCTGAACAAATTAGCGTTGTCCAAACATTAAGACAAGCAGAAGAAGACTGCTATCAGATGAAATGAAGTTAATTTGCCGCACAAGACGTTTTGGCGCCCTCGCAGGAAAAATCGACCACGGCATCGTCGTCCCTCGCTTTCTTCCCCACCTCATCTGATAAAAAGGCGGCAAAACAGAAGCAGAGGTCTGCACACAAAGTTTGTCAATACAGAAATCTGGGACGAATGCTTGCCCAGTGCCGAAATCTCATCGACAGAGCTCTCCGAAGAAATGAAGCGATCTCTTGAGGTGGGAAGAGGTTAGGAATGAGACAAAGGCTTCTTCTGGGTGCTATCCATTGCCTCCCAGCCAGTGAGTGCTTCAGAAGACCTACACGTTGGCTTTGGTTGCATCTAGACCTACAGATACTTCTAAGCAAACTGTGTCGATGTGCACCGAGATGTTTGTGTGGCCAAAGACAGATATACGCCTGATCAAACTGCTCACTGCTGGGGGAACAGAGTCTGGCCCTGACAACCACATACACCTCTGTCAGGGCAGACAGTTCTTTCATCTTCGCAGGTGTCATCTAGGTACTGGAGTTCTAACCCAAATTGTCCACCTTGCCTCGACCCACCAGGTTTACTTTGGCGCAATTAGATAAAAAGTCCCCAGTCCTTCCCTTCACCATCAATGTGCCCTCTCCAACCAGCCAACCTCAAACCGCGGTCATCAGGCCTGTCCCCACCACCTTCTCACCGTCTTTCTTATAGACAGACGCCAGCCGCGATCTAATTACAGGGAGCCAACCTCCTCGACATCAGTGCTGTCCCTGGCGGTCAACAACATGCGACCGCAGTGTGGCGAAAGAGAAAATGTCGCGTCTCGGAGCCTGGATGCAGCTTGTCAATCTTGCGGCCACGCACTGTGCTGTCATTGTCAAGACCTTGAGTGAAACGCCTGACGGACAGTTAGTTGAACAAAAGTGGTCAAACTGTACCATGAGAAGAAATGGACATTTGGCATGACACTGATCCAGGGATTGTGTGATTGTATGTATACGTTTGTATGCGTGTTTGCGTTAATGTTTGTTAAGAGTGCAGAAGCGGGGGTGGGTGGGGTGAGACGGGGGTGACGGGGGGGGGGGGGGAAGGGGGGGGGGTAGACGGGGGTGGGTGGCGGGCGGAGGGGAAAATTGATTGATTCCTTTAATGTGGCCGACTACCTGACAGAGAGAGAGAGAGAGAGAGAGAGAGATGGAAAGAAAGGAGGAAAAATGACGAGATCTCTGGCAATGTTCATAATTTATGCTCTTAGAATGAGAGAGCAAAACACGAGAAGGTAGACGTGTCTCAAAGTTTGTTACGGGCACTTAATAGAATGTTTTTCAATAATAGTGCACTGAAACAGCAATATTTGCCTAAATGAATTGTTTGTACATTTGCCTGAATGAATTGTTTGTATGAAGATGATTCCTTAACGAACCATAGCGTTGCAACGTGAGAGCACCACGTTCAACATGTAAATGTAATGGGCCGACGGCCTAAATAAAGTTCAGTTCAGTTCAGTTCAGTTCAGTTCAGCTCTCTCTCTCTCTCTCTTTCATTCTTTGTTTGAGCTGTATCAAAAAACGTATCTCATCGCCAACTCCTCCATTCATCCACACAAAGCCAAAACCCAATTGGCATAGACAGTTCATCACTAATCCTGTCCAATTTTTGTCGCCAACAATACGTAAATTCAATAGCATTCTATATGCTTGCTTTGGGAGTCGATCTTGTCCCATGTGACATAGTTTTAACCAATATTTTGCGGCCCTAACACCACTATTGTTTGAGATCGGAAATCTTCCGAGGTCTCCGTAGATCATATGGTTTGGAGTCCTTGAATCAAGTCCCATATACTTCTTGCAGATGAAAGTATGAGTCCTTTGTACCTTTACACTTCTCTGGAGACCCCAAATTTTCGAACCGTACAGTAGCGTCGCCAGAACTTGCGCGTCAAACATGTTTGTGAACACTTCAGTTTTTGTACTGCGCAGGTTCCACAGTGCTCTTAAAACCTGAACTCGTTTCTGCTCCCCTCTCACTGCTAGATCATTTAATTTAGTATCAATGGACAGTTTCGTCGTTAGTATGTAGCCAAGGTACTTATACTGATTTACCACCTCAAGTGGAGTACCGTCAAGAAACCAATTTTCACAAGAAGCTAAATGACCACCTCTTCTGAACATCATAACTTTGGTCTTCTCAGTGTTGACCCTCAAGTCTAGAGTCTTTGAAATAAGCACAAGATTATATATTTGATTCAGTAGGCCGACAGGTGTCGTTGATATCAATGCAACGTCGTCCGCAAAAAGCAAATGAAATACCTCTATCATGCCTGGTATCATCTGTACTCCATGTTTGCCATTTTTTCGTATGTAGTCTGCTACTGCGTTGATGTATAGAGAAAAAATTGATGGACTCTCAATTGCCCCCTGCTTATCTCCTGCCAGGCACTCAAAGAAGTCAGATAGGTCATGACCCCATCGAACACATGCATGGACGTTGGCGTACATTGCCTTTAACATCAAAAGAAACTTTGTCGACACGCATGCGCCTTCAAGCACTTTCCAAAGCTGCCCGCGATTGACAGAATCAAATGCCTTCCTATAATCGACAAAGGCGAAGTACAGTTTCCCACGTCTGCCTCCGTATACACATTTCAAGATCATACTATACAGTGTAAAGATGTGATCTATTGTTGATTGGTGGGATCGAAATCCGTCTTGTTCGATACGTATCTTGTTTTCTTGCTCCATCCACACACGCAGACGTCTCGCTAGAATGGTTGTGAAAATCTTGCTCATTGCACTCAGCAACGAGATACCTCTGTAATTATCAGGATTAAGCACATCTCTCTTCTTGTGCAAAGGGAAGATAACAGATCGTGACCATGCAGAGGTAAAATAATGGGTATCACAAAAAGCATTGAACAGTTTAGTAAAAAAAAGGATGACTTTTTCTCCAGCTACCTTGAAACATCCACCCGGTAAACCATCTAGACCAGGCGCCTTTGCAGGCTGTAATCTAACAATGGCACTTCTCACTTCTTCACTAGTAATGATCGAATCCAACGTCTCATGTCGCACTAGTTCGTCAAAATCTTGTTCAGTACATACGAGGCTGTCATCGGCCTGGAACATTGTTTCAAAGTGAGATTTCCATGTACTAGTATTAATGTCTGGTTGGTGGGTTGGACTTTTGTGGAGCCCTTAACAATGGCCCAGAACGACAGCGAATCATGCAGGCTATTCATAAGCGTAACGCGCACCTCAGCAAAATGATTGCGTTTTTTTCAGTCTAAGTCCTTTGTATTGGCGTCTAGCCAACAGATACTGCTCCTTTGCTTCTGCAGTTTTAGATGTTCTCAGTCTTTTCAGAACACTACGGAAGTGACACTTGCTATCTCTACACTCTTTATCAAACCAAGGAGCCCGTGGTTTTGTTGATCCTTGGTTCCTGGATTTTATTTCTTTTTTTAAACATTCTGCACTCCTGGTTAACATTTCGGTGAATTTGATGAGAGCATATTCTATTGAGGTGTCTATCATTTCAATCGCTCTAGTAAAATGTATACCAATCTCGGGTAACTTGGTTTGGTTTTTTCAGGTTTTCTGCCTTTCTTGCATCCCAGCATAGTTTTGAATATGTCTTCTCCTCGGAGATGACTCGTGCTTTAGGGGGCCCAAACACAATTCTGAGTGGCATGTGGTGAGACTCCACACGGGCGTCAACACATAGGTCCAGGGTATATGGAAGGTGTTGGGCAATAACCAATCAATAGTCAATTACACTATCTCCACTTGGAGACAAGAAAGTAAACCGACCTAAACTGTCACCTCTTGTACACCCATTCAGAACAACCATGTGGTAAACTTTACATAGGTTTCTCAACATTTCCCCCAAAATATTCACTTTCTTGTCCTGTGACACTCTGAGAGACGTGAAACCTGAGCAAGAACAGACCGTCGGTACAACCTCTACCACGTCAACTATGTTCTGGTCCTCTTCTAAGTGAGTATCCCAATTTCCTATTCTTGCGTTCAAATCTCCACAGATTAGAATTGTTGCTTCAAAAAATCTTTCTTGGTATTTCAATATGAGATTTTCAAGGATTACGAGATTCGAAGATATTTCTTTGCCTTTGTAATATGGAGAATCGATGGGTGGGATGGATGCACATATCACAATGGTGTCTCGTAGAAAAGGGTTGCAGATTCTAAGCGCTAATAATGCATCATTTTTAGTATCAAGTTTCACCGAACACTCTGCAAGAGTTTCTTCACAAATACCACTAATCCCCCTGATCGTCTTCCCTGTGCTGACAGTTTTACTCCAGGAAAGTGTAGTATCATGTAGTCTGTAAAGTGTATACTGAAATCAAAATTCAAGGCAGAAAATGTTTCTTTCGAGACAACAAATATCAAAACTACGCAAGTATTCCAGGAATCCTGGCTCAGAGATTTTCTGAGACAAGCCTTCCAAATTCCAACACATTACTTGCACAGATATATCACAGACACTGTTTTCATCCACTGCTGTTTGCAATGGGCGCCGGCCTCGCCATCAGGACTGTGTGTCCACACGATTAGCATCTTGTGAGGACGATGACGTGCTGCGGAGCCTACCATGCCACGCTGATAAAGTGCTCTTCGGTGATACGCCATCTTTCACACCACACTCCTCTGCCTGGACTTCACCAGCGTTCTCCCCCGTATCAACCTCTGGTTTGTCAACTACAGAGGTTTTCGTCAGGCAGTCATGGAGTGACCTCTGAATTTTTCTCCTAGAGGAAGAATTCATCACTCACTGACTCTGATCCAGACTCTGATCCTGACATTGAACTGTGGTTACGTCCCTCCTGCCTCTTTGGTCCCGAGTAAGACCCGGTTCGACGACGGCAATCTCCTCTTGTTCTCACGTTCCAATTGGCTCATCAGCAGGCTCCTCGGTGCCACCAGAGGAGCTGCCCTCACTTGACGTCGATATCCCCCCTGAGTCTTGGGAGAGATCTAGGTTTTCATCTAAACTCACTTGTTGAGAGGAGGTCTGGTATGCTTCTTCTGGTTTGTCCATTCCAAGAGGTGCCCTGTCGTCTGCAGATGTAAGTATTGTCTTTATCTTCTGCCATTCATTAACATCTCTGATTAATGACAAGTGGGAAGAACCTCTCTCACTTTCCAAGTGATTGACTATTGGACGCCATTCACCGTCTTGGACATCATACATGTCCTCTGCAGGGCCTGTGGGGTTATAACGGCGCCAGTAACCAGTGTTTGTACGCGAATGTTCTCCACCTTGTCTTTGACTTGCATAGATGTCCGGGTGGACCCATGTTCCTGTCTAATCTTGCGGGTACTGCCAGTCGTCTGTTGTCTGCAGGCTTGGATCTCGAAGCAGTGAGCATTCGTGTTCTTTTGGAGGGCAACTGTGCCACTCTTGAGCATACTGGACACCTGCCATATGCCCTATTCCTTTGTCTCTCTCGTTTCTGGGACCTTACAGTCTGAGGTCGGCTGTAGACGTTACGGCTGGGTCTGGCGTCCTGAAACCATAGCTTGTTATTCCGGTAAAAAGCCTGATGTCCTAGCTCCCGAAGATCGTGAAGGATTTTTGTCTGTCTGCTAGTGAGCTCACTGTCAACTCTGATTCCTCTGCTTCTCATTGCATTTCATCCGTGTCTCAGCAGGATCAGTTTCTCCAGTATCGTTGTCATCTCGACAACGATGGGGCGAGGATAATTTCGATTGTTCCCTCTTGTGGTTCGCAACCGTTGGACCCTGACAATATCTTTTTCTGACCACGGAGCCGTTGGTACCGCCTCACGGAAAACATTCCGAACGGTCTGAAGGCAATTCTAGTACGACTCGTTGTCTTGTTCCTGAACACCAAACAGTTTGACATTATTTCGTCTGGAAATGCATTCATTCTTGTCAGCCATGTCTGCACCAATCCGTGAAACGTTTTGAAAATCTGCAGTTAGGGCGTCTAAACGAGTGTTGAGAGAGAGAGAGAGAGAGAGAGAGAGAGAGAGAGAGAGAGAGAGAGAGAGAGCAAACCAACCAATCAGCCAGCCAGCCAGCCAAACAACAACCAGCTACCTCAGTTAACAAAGAAGCAAACAATCACACAAGCGAATGAACGAACATACGAAAATAAAGGACAGAAAGAGAAAGGCTGAATGATTGGGAAGGGGAGGTGGGCGAATAGGGAAAGCAAATACAGACAGTCATACTCATATGCAAAGCTTAGTCTCACACACATACATACGCACTCGCGCGCGCACACACACGCACGCACACACACACACACACATATATATATATATATATATATATATATATATATATATATACACACTCCAGTCTCACCCCCCACCCACCCCACCCACCCCAAAAAAGAGAAGAAGCGTAATACTAATAGTCAGTCCACTACCTGCCAACAGACAATTTCTCACGCTGCTCTCGAGGGAAATGCTGATGCAGAAATGTTACTCTCCTCGCTAGGAAGTCCTCATTCCTGCTATGCCCTCGTCTACGACTTGTAGAAACATCTACGTCACACAAGATATCGTCTGGTCCCAAGTGCGCATGCATCCATTCTTACTACGTCATTGCAATGTCGTCATCCTGTGGATGACGTCATGTGCTGTCTAGATCTACTTGGGGAGTTCCCAAAGGCCTCCTGGACATTCCCCAAGGACAGGACTACTGCACCGATGGCAGAAATAGCTCGGCGCAGCAGACTTTGCACGCCTGCGGGACCACGTCCCCTGGGACATCCTAATAAAACTAGTTCTGGACCGATATGATACATTATTGGCCACTCGCCCTCCGGGCACCGTTTGAGCCGCGCAGTAGTTCTGCCTGTACAGTGACACTTGGTCCCATGAGAACTGCAGTAGGGAGGGAGGTTTCTCGTTGTTACAAATCGCCTTTCCGAGGCAATTTCTGTATCAATGAAACCGAGACGTATATTCGCGTTACCGAACCACCTGACTAGAAGAGAAACATTTGGAGGTAAGTGAAGTTTAATATGCAGAAAGCAGGGGCGGACGGAGGGGGGGGGGGTGTTCTGGGGTTTCCGGAACACACACCCCCCAACAGCAAAAAAAAAGTTTGTTTTTTTCGGGGGTGGTGGTGGTGGTGGTGTTTCTGATCCCAGTTATGGCAATGATCATCTCAGAATGCACCAGATTGCACCATTTTGCATCCTGGTTTTCAAAATTGTTCGGGGGCGCCCCAGGAAAGGTTCCGAGGTATTCGCTGCAGTTGCTCTGTATTGCCATCGAGAATAGGGTCCAGCGGCTAAATGACAGCATGGTGGTGGCAATGCGCAGTGTCTGATCTGTTTGAATTCCTAAGCTCTCCCTGTCTCATGGGATGTAGGGGTCTCTGGGGACATTTTCTACCAGAACAATAGCATCGCACAACCCACGGCTGTCAGTTAGCCAATCACGTTTCACGTCTATCGTTTCAAGTGGAACTGTTTTAGTTGGCTGGATAGCGACGAGATGCCGCAGGGACCACATACAAGGCAGGCTCTGTTACTCTGGTGTATTTCTGACTCTGACTTATCAGACTCGTATCCTTCCCTTTAACCCTTCATTTAACCAATAAAGAATTCGAAAGACTCTCGAGATTTTTGTGACCGCGGGTGCAGAATAATCACAGGAGAATATTTGTTTCATCTCTGGAGAGCATGTCATCGTTTTGAGCTTTTGCACCAGGGTGCATGAATAACTCGTCCCGGAAAACTAAAGTGAAACTTCGGAACAGGAGTTTCTCGAGCTCTCCCTCGTCAGCTGAATTCTTATCTCCTGGGCCGTCTGGGCGTACTCCTGCAGCTCATCCAGGGGCTAAACGCCACACATACACACACGTACACACAAAAAACAAACACACACACACATCAACAAACACACACACATAAATAGACATACACATATACACACATACACACATACAAACACATACACACACGTATTGACACACAAACAAACACACATACACACACATACACACATAAACAAACACACACATAAACAAACGCACACATATACACACACACGCACACACACAAAAATACACACACATACATACACATGCACACACATACACACAGACACACACACACACACACACACACACACACACACGCACTCATACACATACATACACACAGACACACATAAATAAACACATACGCACATACACACATACACACACATATACACACATACATACATAAGCAAACACACACATAAACACACATAGACACACATATACGCATACATACACACACATAAACAAACACACACATACACACAGCACACTCACACATAAACACACACACACACACAAATACACACACACATACACACACATACACACATATACACACAGGCACACATAAACAAACACTCACACACACATACACACACACTCTCACACATACACACATACACAGAGGACTGCACGATCTGGTTTAGATGTGTAAGTCCTTATTTGCTTTATACATCATATCACATCAAGCCGACTTGGCAACAGTTGGATGAATTCAGCTGATGGAAAAAAGAGATCGATAGTCTGCTTTCAGCCAGTGTTATTCTATCAGTAGTCACAAGGAGGACAGCCACCCCCTTGTTTACAGTGACACGCAAGGCTCTCTGGAGACGCGGTGCTGGGGACTGGAGGACCTGAGCGCTGCAGCTTCCAGACACGTGGTGGCGTGCTGTCCACTCCTCCAGACCCCTGTTCTGCTCTGACGCACCCCCGGGAAGGCTTCACGCCCATTTAGCTGGACAGTGGCACTGGCCAGTCTAGCCTGCCAAGGGAAGTCACTCCATTTAGCCCCTGTCCTGCAACCGGAAACCCCCGTGGAGACCCCGGCGAGGAAGCACTGGAGGGAGGAGGAGGTCCGGTCCTCTCTTTTGGTCAGGTACCTCCATCTGTGTCACCGCCCCAGACGTCCTGGCAGGTTCTGGAAAAGTGGGCCACAAGTATCCTTGCACTTGGAAACATGTCTGCGTCTTGACATGAGCTAGACGTTGATTGTGTTACTTTCCTTGAAAACCGTGGACAGAGGAAAAGTCTGCATTAGCTTTTGAAAGGACAGACCCACAAGGTTTTAGCAAATATTTTCTAACATTTGATTGCTGCCAGATATGTCGCAGAATTCAAGAACGAAGACAACGATAGGCCGCAGCTCTTTTTGGTAAGTGCTTTGCTGAAACAAATGTTGCTAACACACTATCTCCCCGACATTTTGTCGGTGATTCGACAACCTGAAATGAGAGCAGAGGATGTATCATCATTCCTTAAGGAGATTTGCAATTCCTGTTTTCAAACATGATGCATCATTCGAAAGTAATTATCAAGACAATACGTCGATGTTTTGTTATAAGGCACACAAGTAAAAGATGTCAAACAGAGACGCTTGACGCTAGCATACCAGACGTAATACAGATGATCTCCTTTCCAGTTCCGACAGTCATTGTCTATGAGATAAAGACGAAAACAGCATCTGCTATGATCAAACAGAAGCTTCATTTCTACGCCTTTACCTCTCGAGAGCACGAGAAAGTGCTCCAGGCAACGGTGACCTTGCTGAGACGATTAAGGGGCAACGAATACAGTCTTCTTTCTTTGTCTTTTAACTATCGATTTTGGTCAAGATTGAATATGTAATCTCCCGCACAGAGGCCAGGGAAAACGGATCATTCCCTAGACACGCAAGGCTCGCAAAGAGCTTCGCAAGCAATGTGCGAGATGGCTGGCTCGATAAAAATGACGAATTCCCGCCAGGCACTTGCGTGTTTGTTGGGAGTAGGGAAGTTGGTGAATGACTCTCGAGGCACCCTGAATGTCTGGGCTTGCAGTTCATCTGCAAGTCTTTAAAGGAAGACGTAGTTTACACGTCAATTCGAGGTGCAGTCTTTCGCCTCTTGGCGTCAGCGACCGACTTAATTCACGGAGTCTGTTGTCTTGGAAAGCGTCGGTGAGTATTGTCTGGGTTGTCTTCACATACTTGCAATGTAAGTAGGAATTATGTATGTAAGTGGTAATTATGTATGTAAATAGGAATTATGTATGTAAGTAGGAATTATGTATGTAAGTAGTAATTATGTATGTAAGTAGGAATTATGTATGTAAGTAGGAATTATGTATGTAAGTAGGAATTATGTATGTAAGTAGGAATTATGTATGTAAGTAGGAATTATGTATGTAAGTAGGAATTATGTATGTAAGTAGGAATTATGTATGTAAGTAGGAATTATGTATGTAAGTAGGAATTATGTATGTAAGTAGGAATTATGTATGTAAGTAGGAATTATGTATGTAAGTAGGAATTATGCTTAGGTAGAGATGTATTCAAAGGTGCTGCTTCCAAAAAGCATTAGGACACTCACCTCGTGAAACATGTTACCAGTCGCTAAGTCATTCCAAAACTTCCAGCTACATTCATTCATTCATTCACTCATTTATTCATTCACTCATTCATTCATTCATTCATTCATTCATTC
>JAWQFJ010020371.1:20000-35000 GCA_034096865.1 Theodoxus fluviatilis | reverse complement strand
TGTGCGTGCTTCATACGTAGCTGACACTAACTTAATTGGACCCTAGAGCGACCAGTGTGACAATTATGTCACTTGATGTGAAATTAAGCCATGGAAGCTGCTCTTTCTCAGCATCATTTACGTACCCAATAAAGTATGTCTGCCTACGATGTTTGAAATCTTGTAACATAGCTTATGAAAACTTTGTGACAGCCGCAAAGCCATTTTGGATGACCGTTTTTTTTTTACTTTTTTGTGCAAAAATGTCCGTTAATGTTTTATTCACAAAACTATGACACATCTCAAGTTTTTTGGATCACTCACGCAGACCACTTGGACTGAGACCAGCGGAAGTTAAGTGGTGCTGACTTGAGGGTCAGTCGCAGAAGCTGTATTCTACTCTCTAGTGCAACTTGATCGCATGTGCTGTGATTGATTGAATTTAGACTTAATATCATGTTTCAACTAAAAGCTGGTTTTGATACTAAAACGCTTGGAATTACATTCTCTGTATGGATAGAATGAGGTTTTTGTATACAGTAGTCGCCGCTTATAAAACACGCGGTTAATAAAAACAGCCGTTTTTTAAAATACAGTTGGTCCGGTCCGGATTTACATCGTTACTGATGGACATGTTCAACACGCAAACGGTTAATAAAAACGCCGCTTATTAAAAACACTTTTGTTCGGTCCCAATGTGTTTTTAATAAGCGGCGACTACTGTACCTCATTTATTAAGCAAACATTCACGTTTGAATGCCGACTGTCTGCTCTACGTCTCGTCTTATGGAGGACTTGCGCTCTCAGTGTAGTGCATGCTTCTGATATTTACTTGTAAAGAAAGACATGCTTACCTTTGCTCTAGTTTCGCTCAGGGAGATGGCGCAAGAACCATGACAATGGTGTTGAATCATTGCCATAACCTTAATCTTCTCGTGTCTCCTTCGCCGACGGACCGTGTTATTTCAGACTAAGATCCGCAAAGTCTGCAAACATCTTGAGCCAACACCGAGGTATTCATTTTACAGCGTTCCCGTGTCCCTCATTAATCAAACTGCACTTGCAGGGTTAAACAAAAGGGAGCAGTTTCGAATTCGCTCGGCATACCAGAAGAGTTAAAGAAAAGAGATCAAAGCCACCTTTTGTTGAGGCAATAATAATATTTTTCAACTTGAGTTTTCGTGCAAAACTAATGTAAATTACCGTAAAAGGTATCAGTGATTGGGCAGTCATTATTGAAAACGTTCTTTCCCACAATCCAGATATGTTTGTTTACAACTTTTTCTTGCTTATCTGTCAGTTTATTTACCTGTTCGTTAACCTGCTTTGCTTTTCTCTGTTTCTGTCTGCCTGCCTGCCCGCCCGCCCGCCCGCCCGCCCGCCCACCCGCCCGCCTGCCTGCCTGCCTGCCTGACTGCCTGCCTGCCAGCCTGCGTGCCTGCCTGCGTGCCTACGTGCCTGCCCGCCTGCCTGCCTGCCTGCCTCTCTCTCTCTCTCTCTCTCTCTCTCTCTCTCTCACTCACTGTCTCTGTCACTATCTCTCTGTCTGTCTGTCTGTCTGTCTGTCTGTCTGTCTGTCTGTCTGTCTGTCTCTGTCTGTCTGTATGTCTCTCTCTCTCTCTCTCTCCTTCAATACCCATCTCTCTGTCAGTCTCTCTGCCTTCCTCTCTATCCACGTCTCTGTCTAGCACTACACCCGCCTCTTTAAGCCTGCCTTTTCTTGACCCTGTGTCTATCTCTCTGCCTGCTTAGCAACGTTTGACACCTGATGCCCTTTGTAAGACCGTCGATGCACACATGTCCTGCATGCCGCTGCACTCAGCAGAAACACGGGGCCTGAGCGACTGTTCTGTAACTGAAAGTGTTCATGCGCAGGTGTTGACGAGATTTCTCAATCTGCCCATGAAGGCATCAAACTTATTTATTCAAGGAGAACGCGGAAGGTATATCTTTTCTTGCCTTCGCCTTCTTGCCTTCCTTTTCTTCTCTTTTAGTTCCAACTGCGTCTGTCCCACACTTTCCTGTCTGCCCACTTCATTACTTCCAAAGTTGCCTCCGCTTATTTGATGACAGACTACCCGGATGACACTGAGACGTCCCGTGACACTGCCTCCTTGTTTTAGGCGACATGGTGAACACAGCGTGGCAGTGTGTCCGGGTACTTCCTGGCTGGGCTATATATCGTCTGGTACGCGGTGAGTACAGGACATGAGTTGACTCATGCCCAGTTGCCCCCTATAAGACATTTTCACTTCTGAAACGG
The DNA here is from genome assembly GCA_034096865.1 of Theodoxus fluviatilis. Taxonomy (NCBI): domain Eukaryota; kingdom Metazoa; phylum Mollusca; class Gastropoda; order Cycloneritida; family Neritidae; genus Theodoxus; species Theodoxus fluviatilis. The sequence continues at coordinate 32,758 of JAWQFJ010020371.1, read as the reverse complement.
AAATTCAGCCCGAGTTTCGTCCCTTTACTTCCACTAGTTCCGGTAGACTGGTAAAAATAGAAGCTGATGAAATGATCGCTAGATCGTGGCAAAAGGATGACATTAAAGCATGCAAAAATATTAATTAGATTGAAAACTAATCGAAAATAGTCATATTAGACTGTTTTAACGTATACTTTCTGCACAAAACCCACAGAAGATAAGTCAACAAACCTCACTGTACGTACCTAGCTGGCTAGCAGACGAACGCGATCGAACCGTAGTCACTACGCCAGCAGACGATCGAGCTAGTGTGATATAATGTTTCATGTAAAGTTCGAATGAGTAGCAGCAGATAACTTTTTAGTTCTGACTTGAATTGACAATTTCGTTTCTCTGTTCTGGCGAGGACCGAAAATTCACTATCAAGTATCATGGAGTTGATGAGTTATCAACTTGCGCGCACTCGGCGTAATGTATAACTTGTGGAGATTATATTAACCGTAGATTTTAGTTGTGCGGGGTAGACCACCCGCCAAAAATTTTGAATAGTGCTTTTGATATCAATGTTTAGTAATTATTGTCGGATCAGATAGCGAAACGATCACAAGCAACTTAAACGAGCTTGGCCTTGGGAGCAGCGCTTACGTTTGATTCGGCAATTGCATTCGAACTCGGTCAATCGATGTCTGACATCACACTTTGAGATTTCAATAACTTCATGAAGTTGCAGTAGTTGCTTGTTTGCTGGAATACATAGCAGCAGTATGTCAGACCTGCTACTTCCAGATCAGAAGAATTAGTTCTATCAGAAAATTTCTCACAGTAGATGCTACTAAAACTCTGGTCACTTCCTGCATTCTGTCCAGATTAGATTATTGCAACTCTCTTTTGATAGGCTGCCCTGACTCTACTCTCCAACCTCTGCAGAAAGTCCAACACTGTGCCGCCCGCCTCATTTTTAGAGCGCGTCACCGACAACCCTGCACTCCTCTCATGAAAGATCTCCACTGGCTGCCTGTTTCTGAACGTATCAAGTATAAGACTGCATGTCTCTGCTACAACATCATCTCTGAATCTGCACCTGCCTATCTCTCTGATCTGGTCTCTCTGTACACCCCTTCTCGCTCACTCCGCTCTTCTGCTGACACCAGACTCCTCCGCCAAGGTCGCTTCAAGCGCAGAACTCATGGCTTTCGCTCTTTCTCATACTATGGCCCTCAACTGTGGAATTCTCTCCCTCACAATATCCGACACTCTACCTCCATCTCTTCCTTCAAATCCAACCTCAAAACCTACCTTTTTCAGCAATATTACTTGTGAATTCGTTAGAATCCTGCCGCAACCCCCCCCCCCCCCTCCTCTACCCCCACGTACATCTTGACATCTGTGTAAATATTTGTATAGTATATTGTCAGTCTGACTGTGTACATCTGAATGCATGTGTTTGACTATGACTGGATGACTAAATGTATAGACTGTGTGTTGTATGTTTTTTTTGTATATGTATGTATATATGTTACGCGCTTAGAACCTCGGGAAAGGCGCTTTATAAGTATAATAAATTATTATTATCATTATTATTATTATTATGCCATGTAGCTTGACAACTTTTCCATCAATAATTTTGCCACGATGGTTATGGCAAATGACACAGTACTGTTTTCCACCCCCACATACTTTCAGCGATCGAACTAGTATTCAGTGCAGACGAAATGTTCGAGAATGCAACCGGCAGCTGCATTCGAACTCGGTCAATCGATGTCTGACATCACACTTTGAGATTTCAATAACTTCATGAAGTTGCAGTAGTTGCTTGTTTGCTGGAATACCATGTCGGATCAGATAGCGAAACGATCACTCGTGCTAACCGGGACACTCATGCCATGGCTCATGCAGGTGTGTTTTGTTTGCGTTGTAAGGTTTCAGTACTAGCTGTAAGTGTAAAAATGGTCAGTTATTAATATAATCGGTGATTTTAGTTGTAATGAAACTTTTTGTGTGTTTTAATGCCATTTTCTTGTCATCATCGACACAGTACTGTTTTCCACCCCACATACATGTACTTTGAGCGATCAGTGCAGACGCTACGAGAATGCAACTGGAACTAGGTGGTTCTACCTAACGCGTTGTTTTTCGACAGAGAGCGCCGAGGATAACTCCTGCAGGGTACGTTAATGAGAATGTCCTATATTGGCTGTTGTATAGCAGATGACTGTTGAAGTTGTAGTGACTGTCCCCAAATAACTCTGAATGATAAATTAACGGTATCGTTTGCCAGGTTTGAGGATAGATCATTCTATGCATGAAATTGTATTTGTTTCTTTAAAGCTCAAGAAGCATATCACACTGGATTCCGTCTGTCAGGGATGGAAACAGTATAACTGTGTGTAAATGACAATACTCTTGGATGAGTTATCTATGATACATTCAATTCTTCATTATTCATTTTATGTGAACCGTAGACACTAAGGAACACTGTTTTAAGTGCCGAATAGTTCGTGATTTAAAAGCGACGTCGCTAAATGCAGGAAACAGCTTACCTTTGCGTCATCCATCGTCAGAGAGGTTAATCTCAGAAAATATCAAACTGCCTCTTGTATTACAAGACGGTCGGTCATCTGTATCTCTTCCGTGTTATGTGTATTCTAATTCTGTTTGCAATGGGCCGTCAGGCATTGTACAAAAATCATACTGTTACGTCTTTTTTCCCGACAGATTGGGGCTTCGCTCTTCTCCAGCAACATAGGCAGTGGAAGCTTTATTGGCCTGGCAGGCACGGGGGCTGCCAATGGCATTGCAGTAGGGGCAGCTACGAACTCAATGTATGTGTCGTAGTGTGCGTGTGTGCGTGTGTGTGTGTGTGTGTGTGTGTGTGTGTGTTGTGTGTTTGTGCTGTGTGTTTGAGTGTGTGTGTGTGTGTGTGTGTGTGTGTTTGAGTGTGTGTGTGCGTGCGTGTGTGTGTGTGTGTGTGTGTGTGTGTGTGTGTGTGTATTTATCTGTTCTATGTGCGTGTCTTTCTGACACCTCTCTCTCTCTCATCTTTCATCTCTCTCTCTCTCATCTTTCATCTCTCTCTCTCATCTTTCATCTCTCTCTCTCTCTCTCTCTCTCTCTCGCTGCCTGCTGCCATCTCTAGTTCACAGGACGTGTGTTCCTATATCCAGGCAAGGGCCCGGTGTCTCTCACTTTCTGTCTCTACAGAGACCACCAACAGTGCTGCGTTATTCTCGTCATCAATGACGTCAACAGCTCTCTCCGTCGCCCATGACAACCAAGAAATGAGCAGGATGCCAGTGAGGACAGCCTGATGAATGCGGTCGTCTCAGCTCTCGCAATCCGAGCCCATCCACCTTCTCTCTCTCTCTCTCTCTCTCTCTCTCTCTCTCTCTCTCTCTTTCTCCAAGGTTTCGTATTCTTGATAGATGGACATGGATACATAAAAACAAAACTGGTCGCCATGTTTTTACACTACGCTCTCAACCGACGTCAAAGACTTCAAGAGGGACATGTTGGGCAAGTAAGATAACTATGTATCATGGGTTTTAGCAGATAACTAATTACCATTGTAAAGAATAAACAAAGCAACTGATCCAAGGGTATTGAGTACGTTATCTACCATTATGTTGTAAATGATCCGGGGTAAAATTACAACGCTGTTTTCATTGAATATTGTACGACAAAATTGTTGTTTACAGATCGAAGTACTTTTGCTGTAATGAAGAACCTTTAACGAATGATGCGAATGTAAAATGTTGTGACGGGCCGTCGGCCTTTCTCACTGCTCGTCTCTCTCTCTCTCTCACCTGATTTAAGTGCCCTCCTTTTTGCAGACGATGTCGCTCTGCTTTCTGATACAGCAGTTGGTCTCCAAAATCAATTAAACTGTCTTAAAAGCGCAGCAGATAAACTTGGCCTGAAGATTAACACAGACAAAACGAAAGTAGTTGTATACAGACTAGGTGGATATTTGGCCAGATATGAAAGATGGTATCTAGGTGACGTACAACTGGAAGTGGTCAGCGATTACAAGTATCTCGGCAACATACTTTCGACGAAATTATGCTCCAAAGAGACACAGAAGGATTTGGCTTGTAGAGCAAGAGCTGCTCTTTTTCTGTTAACTAAGACATTGAGAAAGATTGCGCAGGTAACACCAGATGTGTATTTTAAACTGTTTGATGCACAAATTCAGCCGATTCTTTTGTATGGAGCTGAAATCTGGGGAATGGATGATTGTCATACGGTAGAAAATGTACATCTACAGGCTCTGAAAAGTTTCCTTAACGTTTCTTCACGAACCCCTAATGATATGATCTATGGAGACACTGGGCGTTTTCCTCTGTCTATCAATGCCAAGTTACGTAGTATCAAGTACTGGCTTAAAATCTTGAAGATGGACGAAAGTAGGTTACCCTTTAGAGTTTATCAGATGATGCTGTGTACACCGAAAAATGAAGATTTTTGGGCAACCAAAATCAAAAAGATACTTATAGAATGCGATTTAGAAAATGTATGGTCAAACCAGCGGGTTACCAATGAGACAGCACTTCTGAGAAACATCAGAGAAAAACTCATTAGCAGATTTTGTACTGATTGGGAAGTGCGAGTACGGCATAGTAGTAGATATTCTTTCTATAGACTCTTCAAAATATCTTTTGGAACCGAACAGTACCTATACGATATAGATAAAAAAGTATTTAGAGATATTTATATACGTTTCAGGATGGGAATTACGGATTTATTCAGTCACAAATACAGATACACGACAGGTGATAGCATTAATTTGTGTCCGCTCTGCAGAGACAGAGAAGAAACAGAGACCCATTTTCTACTCTATTGCCCTACATTGTACGATTTAAGGGAACGTTTCATATTTGCTTCGTTAGATTCGAACGTCGATGAACCGGTAAAACGCCTAATGTCCAGTAAACACAGGAAGACAATAAGAGCAACTAGTATGTTTTTGTACAAGGCATTCAAACGTAGACAGGATGCGCTTGAGTCCGCGGAGCGGGACAGCTTTTATATTTAAGTAATTTTCTCGTAAGAATTGACACTGTCAATTACAAATATATTGACACTGTATATTTGAAATGTATTGATTTGTATTTACATTGTATACTTGAAAGGGGCCGGTGGCCTATTCAATAAATCCATTCGTTCGTTCGTTCGTTCGTTCGTTCTCTCTCTCTCTCTCTCTCTCTCTTACTCTCTCTCTCTTTCTCTCTCTCTCTCTTTCTCTCTCTTTCTCTCTCCCTCTCTCTCTCTCTCTCTCTCTCTCTCGCTCTCTCTCTCTCTTACTCTCTCTCCCTCTCTCTCTCTCTCTCTCTCTCTCTCTTTATCTCTCTGTGTCTTTCTGTCCAAAATCGAGAAGGTGCATACGTTCCCCTGCAAGAGACTTATCGGTTTCGACACATGAACACCAAATCACATGGTGTATAGGGATCTTGGAAGATACCCTTTCTGTCTCACACATTACTAAGGACAGTAAAATACTGGCTCAGGCTTTCTACAATGCCATCTACAAGATTACCCAAACAGGCATATATCATGTTGAAAAACTCAAATATTTCAAATAATCTGAACTGGGTGGAGCATATTAGAAACTGTTTATGTAAGTCTGACTTCTTCTACGTATGGCTAAACAAGGAGATCAGAAAGAAAATGTCCTTTCTGAAGCAATTTAAACAGAGGCTACAAGACTATTTTTACCAAATATGGCGCCAAAAATGTACAACCAGTACCAGATATCATTGGTATTTATCTTTAAAAGATCATTTTGGTACCGAAGATTATCTATTTAAGACATACAGGGATGCTTTTGTGCGTTTTCGCTTTGGAATTAATGATCTGCAGTCAAACAGGAAGTACATTAATAAGCAGCACTTGGATACTAAGTGCGCCTTTTGTGCAACTGATGAAAATGAAGAACATTTCCTCTTATTTCGTCCTGTTTATGATTACTTTAGGGAAAATATTTAAAACGGCATCTGAAGAGTCACACCCAAACGGGATATATGAATTTGATGGAGGGAACGGATCCAGGTTTAACTAGGGACGTAGCAATGTTAATATATTATGCGTTAAGTCTCCGAGACAAGGAACTCAAGAGCAGGAACGCACTACCTCGGGTTGATCTTTGATTGTCCATCAGATGAACTGATAACTCGGTTCGCTAGTTTTGTTTTTTTCTTCCAACATTACGGGCGGTTAGCCTAAATAAAAGTTCGAGTTCGAGTTCTGTCTCTCTCTCTCTCTCTCTCTCTCTCTCTCTCTCTCTCTCTCTCTCTCTCTCTCTCTCTCTCTCTCTTTCTCTCTTTCTCTCTCACTCGCTTTTCCCTTGAAGTGTAGATCAGGAATGCAATCGAAGGTAACAGCCAGAGGTATCTAAGATCTCTGAGGGCGCCGGACTGTTTAGAGCCTGATAGTCCATGAAACGCTTCTGAAGCCGGGCTGATGGTTACGCGTCAGCCGCCGCAGCCAGAAGACAACTTGGATATGGCCTCCACATGTGAGACCTGGCTGCGATGTGAAGATGCAACAACCACGCGGAGCGGGAAAATAAGCAAGGGTTTTGCCCCGCTGGTCGTATCGCAGGGAGCCAGCTAGCTTAGAGAGTCTGCACTCAAAGGACTTTGGCCGGGAAAATATATTTTGTTTGGTGCCAAACAACATCATTCGTGATTATTTTGGATTAGTAATGTGCCTACTTGCATTTTACGATATAGAACACAATCCTTTGAAACTAAATCGTATTTCATAACATCTATCAGAGGAAATTAGTATTGTTTAGGCTTTTTCCGCAACAGCAATCCATGGAGGAACATTTGATTTATACGTTAGAATATTGCTTGACATGTAACATATGCAAGACGGTCGCTATCTGTCTGATATGAATAAACATGATACAAGCTATGCTGGTCTTCTGCAACCAAGAATACATTCTAACCAATGACGACGAGAATGCTCTCACATTGCAATTAATCATCCTCACTAGTACAAACCTATGAGGAGAAGGGGGGAAAAGGTTAACACGAAAGACATCCACCAGTTTTCTTCGGACCAGGACCAGATATGTTTAAAGCTACTACAGCCTTAAAACCGTCAGTGTTGTACCATGTTTTTCTTTCCCCTCACATCAAAGACTTCACAAACAGACGTTTGGAGCTCACGGCCACGACGGCACTGCTGAATTCCTGGTGCCTTTTCCAGGCAGAGCAATGGCGCTCGACTTCCAGGTGAAACGACATTCGATGAGGCAGGCTTTCCTCGTCAGTGGAGGAGCAGTCACCTTGATGAGGCTGAGCACGGGGGATTGCAACCCGAGCGCCTCCCCATCTTTGGTGGGTGCCAGGTAGGCAAGCATCCTTACATAAACACACTGCCTTGGAGAGCGCCGAGGTAGAGCTGTGGAGGCAAAGCCTGTTGGTCTGGCTGCATTCACGTGTCGATCCCACAAATTTCTGTCTGTTTGCTTCCGCGAGCTCCACAGAGGCAAATAAATAAGGGAAACTGGAATCTGGACATCTTGATCAACGCACAGTCGAGCCGTTTGAAGCCAGGAAGTCACTCAAGAGTAAGACTTCATGGAAACGCGTAGAATGGAAACACGGCTGGGAAGGAAAAAGTTGTATGAGTTTATTCCTCAGTTCCTGCTTTGAAGTCTTTTTTTCGTTTTAAAAGACATATCTGTGCCTTTTTGTTTTTCCTTTCAATCTCCACTTGTCAGTTCCTATTTATTTAATTTCTTATAGACGTGAGTTCCATCTTGATTTCAACATTTGATCGCGTTGTTTCCACTCGTCATGTACCACGTGGGTTTTTTTCATTTCATTTCTTAAATAGCTTTTTGAACCTTTTCCATAAATGATTTATGTTTATCTCGAGACGTCTTTTTTTGCTCTATTGCTGATGCACATTTTGTATTTCACTGTAAAAATCTACAGTGACGAATGTTGGAGTTGTCATTTCTGGTGAGTGCCCAGCACACTTCCACCACTTTTGGGGAATAATATGATTTTATAAAACTTTTGACGAAATAAAGGGGAATAATGCTCCTTCAATATAAAAAACATACATCAGATTATCATTTGTTCTGCGACTTTCATCAAATGTGGGTCCCTTTTCTGCTTGGAAAAGTTTTTTTTCTGGTGGCGTGAACAGAAATCCTCGGCGTAAGAATCTTGGGTTGGAGTCAAAAGTATGATAAACTCATGTTTTACGTATTTTTATAGTTATGAATTAAGTAAATATTATCAGAGAGCTTCCAGGAGGAATTGGTTTTAACACTCCTGATATTCGGTAAATGAAAACGTACTCAGTTGTCGTCTTTTCACTATGGTCATACAGACATTACAAGATGAAAAAAGGTTTCAGAAATCCGGAACCCGGTTGCCAGTCACAATGACCTGTTCCCCCGTGTGATATCTTCGTGTTTGCCGAGCGAGTGTAACATTAAAAGCACTAACTAGCCAGAAGCTGCAGATTCAGTTGTGTGGGAACATCTGAGCTGCGCGTGGGCTGCAGATTCAGTTAGGTGGGAAGATCTGAGCTGTGCGTGGGCTGCACATTCAGTTATATGGGAACATCTGAGCTGCGCGTGGGCTGCAGGTTCAGTTGTGTGGGAACATCTGAGCTGTGTGTGGGCTACACATTCAGTTGTGTGGGAATATCTGAGCTGCGCGTGGGCTGCACATTCAGTTGTGTGGGAATATCTGAGCTGCGCGTGGGCTGCACATTCAGTTGTGTGGGAACATCTGAGCTGCGCGTGGGGTGCACATTCAGTTGTGTGGGACGATCTGAGCTGTGCGTGGGCTGCAGGTTCAGTTGTGTGGGAACATCTGAGCTGTGTGTGGGCTACACATTCAGTTATGTGGGAACATCTAAGCTGCGCGTGGGCTGCAGATTCAGTTGTGTGGGACGATCTGAGCTGTGCGTGGGCTGCACATTCAGTTGTGTGGGAACATCTGAGCTGTGTGTGGGCTGCAGATTCAGTTGTGTGGGAATATCTGAGCTGCGCGTGGGCTGCAGATTCAGTTGTGTGGGAACATCTGAGCTGCGCGTGAGCTGCAGATTCAGTTGTGTGGGAATATCTGAGCTGCGTGTGGGCTGCAGATTCAGTTGTGTGGGAACATCTGAGCTGCGCGTGAGCTGCAGATTCAGTTGTGTGGGAAGATCTGAGCTGCGCGTGGGGTGCACATTCAGTTGTGTGGGTACATCTGAGCTGCGCGTGGGGTGCACATTCAGTTGTGTGGGAACATCTGAGCTGTGCGTGGGGTGCACATTCAGTTGTGTGGGAAGATCTGAGCTGCGCGTGGGGTGCACATTCAGTTGTGTGGGAACATCTGAGCTGCGCGTGGGGTGCACATTCAGTTGTGTGGGAAGATCTGAGCTGCGCGTGGGGTGCACATTCAGTTGTGTGGGAACATCTGAGGTGCGTGGGCTGCAGATTCAGTTGTGTGGGAAGATCTGAGCTGCGCGTGGGCTGCAGATTCAGTTGTGTGGGAAGATCTGAGCTGTACGTGGGCAGCAGACACATTTGTGTGGGAACATCTAAGCTGCGCGTGGGCTGCAGATTCAGTTGTGTGGGAAGATCTGAGCTGTGCGTGGGCTGCAGATTCAGTTGTGTGGGAAGATCTGAGCTGGGCGTGGGCTGGAGATTCATTTGTGGGGGAAGATCTGAGCTGCGCGTGGGGTGCACATTCAGTTGTGTGGGAACATCTGAGCTGCGCGTGGGCTGCAGATTTAGTCGTGTGGGAAGATCTGCGGTGTGCGTGGGCTGCAGGTTCAGTCGTGTTGGAACATCTGAGTTGTGCGTGGGTTGGGTTCGATTTTCCAGGGTGGTTTGAACGCAGAGTGAGATCTGAATGATCTGACTCTGTCCCGATGCCCCTCGGTAGGTAGCCGCTCTGGCTGCCTGGGGACGCCCCTGCCAGAGCCAATAAAGCAATCCCCGACAGCTCGTGACCAAAGCTAAGTTCCAACTGGTGAGGGGATCATCGAGCGGCTCTAACCGTGTTACACGTGAAATGAACAGTGACTTGGAAAGACCGACCTTGCGCCTCAGTCACACTCGATATATCAAATGTCAGCCTCCCAAGGCATGGTCAGGTCATCTCCTGTACTGTTCTTTACAGACAACTCATTGACCACTTAAAGACAATAGTGCCATGTGAAATTGTGCTAATTATGACATATTGTAGATTCTTTGTCACCCCAACAACAACTACTCTGAAAGTGAATGTAAAACAAAAAGTACTTATTACACAACCCTGTTTAAATGTTATTATAACAATTCTACTGGAGATAAAGATACAAAAAAGTTTTGCTGTTAAACTTCTACTCATTACATAACCCTGTAGAATCTTCATCACCATAATAGCTATTTCTCTGCATCCTATTTATCTCGTCCTTCCAGTCTTGCAACCCGGGAAGGGCTGCCCGGGGTCTAATTCATAGCAGCCCATCACGAAGTGCCCCCGTTCTACGGCCCTCTTGACTCCAATCAATGCTTTCTTTTCTGCAACAACCCCCCCCCCCCCCTCCCCGAAAAAATACAAACACTGCCCTGAAAATTCCAGATCGCTGCAGAGAAAACTAGTGCGAGGAAAACTGGACTTGCAGGTTGCGGCTTTCTAAGAGAGAAGTGAAAGGCCCATCACTCTCTCAAATGCGCTAATGGATCTCAAGACTCGCTTGGCCAGGCACAGATTTCCAAGGATTTACGAGCGGCAAGTCCAAGGAAAAAGATGGATCATTCCGCTGGAAGCCGCAAAAAGTTTGATTGATGACGCTTGGCTGAAGATCAAACCAAGCTCTTGGTGCCTATTGAAAGAGCGCGGAAGCAGTCATGAGCAATCTGCGGGCGAGATGGATGAGAGGGGGGGAATCCTGGATGGAACCCGCAGCCATCGCTCTCTCGGCTGCTGTCCTGCCTCAGCCTGAGACAAATCCGAGTGTCATCGAGACATGGCGTTACCTTGCCCACTTGATTTTAAAAAAGGAGGCGCAAGCATGCCATAGAGCTTTCCGTGTAGATCCGCCCCCACCTTCACATCGCAGTGTCCGAACTTTGGATCGATGTAGGATCGTAGTCCCTCGTTGCGCGAGACCGGCGTTTCCGCCATTTTGGGAGTAGACGTAGCATGAATAGCAGTGACATGTGTCCACGGCCTGTGCCTAAAACGTTCTCTTTATTATAGAGGCAATGCAGTCAGTGCCCAAATACCCTTCGTTCCATGACTGTACATGGGAATGCAGTCAGTGCCCAAATACCCTTCGTTCCATGACTGTACACGGAGATGCAGTCAGTGCCCAAATACCCTTCGTTCCATGACTGTACATGGGGATGCAGTCAGTGCCCAAATACCCTTCGTTCCATGACTGTACATGGGGATGCAGTCAGTGCCCAAATACCCTTCGTTCCATGACTGTACATGGGGATGCAGTCAGTGCCCAAATACCCTTCGTTCCATGACTGTACATGGGGATGCAGTCAGTGTCCAAATACCCTTCGTTCCATGACTGTACACGGGGATGCAGTCAGTGCCCAAATACCCTTCGTTCCATGACTGTACATGGGGATGCAGTCAGTGCCCAAATACCCTTCGTTCCATGACTGTACATGGGGATGCAGTCAGTGCCCAACTACCCTTCGTTCCATGACTGTACACGGGGATGCAGTCAGTGCCCAAATACCCTTCGTTCCATGACTGTACATGGGGATGCAGTCAGTGCCCAAATACCCTTCGTTCCATGACTGTACATGGGGATGCAGTCAGTGCCCAAATACCCTTCGTTCCATGACTGTACATGGGGATGCAGTCAGTGCCCAAATACCCTTCGTTCCATGACTGTACACGGGGATGCTCTGAGTTGGTTTGCGTGGAGCCGCGCAGGAAGCAAAAGTCAACAGTTGTCGACAGCATGGAGTCGACAAACATTTCACAGACAAACTCAGACCCACCAGACGGAATTATTCAATGTTTCAACTACAGAGCTGAAATTCATTAGCACACACACACACACACACACACACACACACACACACACACACACACACACACACACACACTACTTCTGGACCTCAGACTTGGTTCGAACACAAGACCGCGTGATTAAAGTCCATGTACTTGTGATATGTCCTGATTCACCAGACGAGAACATTTAATCAGCAGGGTAGAATGAAGAAGAAGATCACTTTGCGATATTAATAAGATAGACAGGCGGCATGGGTTCATATAGTGAGTTACCTTTGGTGAATTTAATGTGTTTAACGCCCGCTGGAATCAGCTGTTTTTGTCTTTGGGCATTGCATTCTGCATTAACACAAACAGTGTATCAGAACATGAACTGTAATCAAAGCGCTGTAAAAATGAAATAAGTTTCGCACACGCACGCACACACACACACACACACACACACACACACACAAGCACACCCGCAGGAAGTTGGAGATAACGCAATAAAGACATGTGTTTTTACGGCTAGACTCAACGAAATCAAAATCTATGATTTTATCAGTCCAGGTGCAACCATAGATTAGGTAATACAACCACTAAAATGTCTACACCAATAAGAATTGACATGCAAATTTGCCAATATCTCTCTCTTTCTCGCGCGCGCCCCCCTCCCCCCCCCCCCCCCCCCCTCCCCGCCCCCTCCCCCCCACTCCCCCCCCCCCCCCCCGCATGTAGGTCATATAATTATTTGCCTTGCTCCGGCCAGTTCACAGTACTGTGAAATAACAGTGAGCATCATGATACACTTGTGATATC
>JAWQFJ010020371.1:12500-17500 GCA_034096865.1 Theodoxus fluviatilis | reverse complement strand
TTCTTCATCATAACTTCTGCTTGTTCTTCGTTGTCGCACTCGTGATGAAAGCAGTAACATAAAAATTATCGTCTGCACAGACGTGCAACCCCATTGATCTATAAATTTATAATATATGTATATTCCTGTTGCTCGTGACCCTCGTCTGTCTACAATGATCAAAGACGCTACATGGAAGGAGGGGACCGGTTGAAGTGTGTCGAATACGAAGACAACTGTCAAACACTGGACAAGGGATGTAATCATGATTGGACGCTGCTTTGTTACTTCCCTTGACGGTGGCGCGAGCTCTCGGCGAGCTGACCTGTTCAGAAGGGAAAGCTTGGCGAGCGCACGCGAGAGACCGCGATCACTCGCCCTCCTGAACACGCCTCAGGATTTCGTTGTGCTTTGAAGTTTGCAAAAAGAGGAATGAAAAGAAAAGCGGGTTGCAAGGGGAAGGGGTGACAAGAGAAAGAGGATAAAGAGGGAACAGACGAAATGGATGGGGGGATGGGGGGTGGGAGTGAGGGGGGGGGGTTGAAATGTGTGCTGGAGGGTTAGGTGAGTGTGGATGATGTGAAGAGTGGATCACTGCACTAACGAAAGGAAAAGTTTCGGACGAGAACAAAACAGTCACTACACTGAGAAGAATGTGGGGTCTGTGGGGGAAGAGGACACTGAAAGAGTCACTCCGAATTGGACAACGTACTAACTTATACATCCAGAAAACTGTCTTATGGCCTTTTTGTATCGTGGCATTGTCATCTGCAGATGACCCATCGCATTCGAAGAATACATGCAACCAAATACAGGGAGGCACCGAATGAGCGTCTGAGAGACCAGACTCCCGCAGGGCGATCACGACAAGGAGACGCCCAGGAAGTCGACAGAAAGCATCATTCGTCATTTAGCAGCAAGAGCTTTTAGAGGCCAATATCTAAACATGTCTGACATATTGGCAAAACATTTGCTGAGGTGCTGTTTTTGTGCACTTTTTGTCCTGAAAGTAATCGCTCATTGCTCAGTAGCACATTATACTTCGATCATTAAAGGAAATGAACTGCAATTTACCCCGCAGAACTTAGAGGTCGAGGCAGATTTTCGAATGCACCTTTCTCTTCGGCGTAAGGCTAAGAAGTGTATATATCCACCCCCACCACCACCCCATTATCCCCCCCCCCCCCCTTACTCTTACTCTTTCATCTCTCTTCTCTTCTCTTACCCTCCCTCTGCGTCCGCTATCGGAATAACCCTTTCCTCGTCTTCGCTTTCATTTTCAAGTGCAGATCTTCTGCTTCCGGGGTTCGTTAGCATTTCACGACGTCAGCCACGGAGGACACATCCACGGACGCCCAGAGAGCTCTGGGAAGAGCTCCCCAAGTCTCGTTAAGGTTCGAGAGCAGGGCGTGATTGACGCCTACCGCCCTGCCGACAGGTGGCATTTAAATCTCGTACAGGAAGAGAATCCGCGAGACGTCACTCGCAGAATTTCAGGCTACGGACGGGATGAAAAAACTGGGGCACTCGGTGTACTGCTTTGCCTCCTCTTTGATGGGACATTTGTGCATCCGGTGCTTTGACTAATTACCACCAGACGATAATTTGAAGGCAGTCCTTTTTTCCCTCTCTCCATACTAGTTGTGAGATGTCTGATCAAAATTAATTGGTGATTAGGGTGGGCGTAAATAAGCCTTTGGAACATCAGACAGACTGCAGATTTGAAAAGGCGTTCATTTTGAGTGCGATCCTTTCAACGAGACAACGATTAGATGCCTGCGGACTCTGAATGTAAGAGCAAGTAGATGAGCCCGTGCGTGGATGAAACCATTATCTTCTGGGTCAGTGTGGGCTCGCGATAACTCAAGCAGAAGTGCGCTCATCACAAGAGAACAGACATCTGCCTCATATCAGTAAGAAGCGCGAAAGGAGATGGATGGACTTTAGGTCATTCCCAGTCTGAGAACCAGGCCTGGCTGATGAGTGCGAATAAGAGGGCGAGGTGAAGTAAATCAGAGAAGGTCTTAGCGCTACCAATACACGATGAATGGGTGGATGGAGTTTTACGGCATATCAGCCTTTGTAGTTTATATAAGGCCATTAAGCGCGATCACTAGAGGGTTCAGAGTAAGTGCTAATCAAGTCACGATGTCCCTATTCATTCGCCTCTCACGAATGGCGTAGGGAGACGCGTTGGGTCTATTCTGACACCCAACCCACGGACGGGGAGGAAACTATGCAAGCTGCGCATACGTTTATCTGTTCAAACCTTTAGTAAGCATTGTCCGTCGTATGATCACAGAAAATGATGACAATGGCGATAAAGGTGGTGATGATGACAATGGCGATAAAGGTGGTGATGGTAGTAACGCTGGTGACAGTGTCCGTGGAGGCGATATTGACGACAAACACTATTGTAGTGATGATGTCACGTGTTTCTGAGCTCTTAGATGCACTTGAGATGATATTGACGACGACTGAAACGTTCATTGGGATGAGGGGAAGAAAGAGGATGGATGAGATGAAGACGTAACGACGACGATGGCAATGATGATGATAACAAATGCGGCGATACTTGAACACGTACACACGAAAACTAAATTGATCAGCACCAGAAGCTAGTATCTCAAAGGGCATTGCACTACGACAACCCATCCCTGCACTTATTTTTTAATCAAACCTAGTGTGACACGCAGATTGCAGGTCCGTGACATACAACAAGCACCCTCACCAGTTCAAAGGAGACAGTTCTTGTTCCTCCGGTAGAGAGCCAGCTTCGGGTCTCGCAAGGTGCGGTTGTTTTTTGTTCCTACTGGAATACGCAGCTGGCATCTCAGTCTTCCCTCGGTTGGTGAACCCTGTCTTTCAAGAGGCGTGGTGGTGTGGCCGTGAACCGCCATGTGTTGGAGCGGAGAGCAGAGCAGCAGTGATTTAGCCTGGTCCGATGGCAGGAAGAGGCTGAATTTGCTTGCGAGAAACCTGGCAGGCAAGAAGCTGCCCGCCTGGTGAAAGATCAGTTGATACTTCTCTCGGGGATGTGAGAGAATGAATGAGTTCTAGACAAATAGATGGATGGATGGATGGATGAATAGATGGACGGATTAATAGATTGATGGGTTAATAGATTGATAAAGGATGAAATATTAAAATATGGACTAACAGGAAAGATGTATGGCTGGCTGAATAAATAGCTGGGTGGATGGACGGATGCTACATGGATGGATGAATGGATGAAAAGATGGATCGTATATAGATAGATAGATGGGTGCACAGAAGGGTAGGTGAATGGGTGGATGGGTGCATGGATTGGTGGATAGATGGATGAATAGATTGGTGGATGGATGGATGGATGGATGGATGGATGGTTGGTTGCATGGATGGATGGATGGATGGGTGGGTTGCTGGGTGGGTGGGTGGGTAGGTGGGTGGAAGGATGATGGATGGTGTGATGGATGGTTGGATGAATGGATGGATGGATGGATGGATAAATGGTTGGATGGAAGAGTAGTGGATAAGTGAGTGTTGGAGGAGGGAACTTTGCAACTATTTGAAATGCATGAGTGAAGAGCGCCCAGATGAGAGTCATCCAATTATCCTGCTTCAGTTGTCCCAGATGCGAAGTGAACACGTTGCAGCTTGATGAAAACCAAGAGAACGTATCCTTTAGATGGGACTTAATACCCCTTAACATATCTGCGGCACTTCTAGTCATGTTGTTGTTTAACTAACTCTCACTTTCATTTTGCAAGTGCGAATTGTGTAGCGGATGAGAGAGAAACATACCACGATCATGCCTATATGTATCTGCTGTTTCCAAGTGGCGACAGTGAGTTCAACACCTTTCATCACTCACTGTTCTGGTGTCTGGTATTTTCAAGCCACGTCTACATCAGCAGAAATGGACATATCCTGAATGAAAGACTGCATCCTTGACGTCCCTTTCTCCATTACCTGAAAGAACCCACCAACATCACGATTTTTGCGTTGAGTGGAGGCGAGGGCGAGCTATGGGGGGCAGCTGAACATCAAACACAGTCCCTCTGGTGAGGAAAAGCCGACAACGCAAGCCTCCTGAACGAATGCAAAATTAATGGACACGTCGACCCGCTGGCCAGGGCGGAAAAGGTTGCACCCAGACGAGGTCCTGAGCTGACAAGACGAGAAAAACGAGAGTTGCTTTCATTGATCTAGCACCAATAATTGTCTCCCTTTACATGCAGGAGTCGCGTGCCGCGAGCAAAACCATCATGCGCAGTGCCAGTTCCTGGCGGCAGCCATGTTTTCCGACCAGGATGAGTGAGGGGCTTGTCACCACCAGGGGGCGGGCTCGTCATTTACCAGGGGGCGCTTTCCCGCTGGCGCACAGGGGCTTCCCGCCTTTTCTTGCGTGACCTGTTTCTGCCCTTGATGGTTTTTGGGGAACGAAATAGAAACCTGATTATTCCTCCATCACCATTTTTTCCCCTCTCGTAACCCGGCCCAAGCCCTTGCCCGAGACTAACTAATGCTGCGTTGTGTGTGCGTCGCGATTTCGAGGGCAATTCGATTTGGCCGCTCGTTCCCGCGCACTTTGAAGCGTTTAGCAGGCTTGGCACGACCATGGAGAGGTGATGTTGGTACCAGGACCGCAGGGTGGCGGACGCTGCTCGCGAAGAGGCCGTGGAGGATAAAGACGAGGTTGGACTGGGGTGAAGGGGTTGAGGGTCTAGCATTAGATTCGGGAAAAAAGAAGCTGCTCCTGGCAGGCTGCCCCGTGAGAAGAAGCAGAAATACGTCATTGATAAAAGAGGCACATTCGCACTGGATCTTTGAGGAAGACTCTTATTCTGGTGAGCACGAGTCAGGTAAGTGAGGGATTTTCTCTCTCTTTTTTTTCCCATGTGTCTTTATTCTGCAGCGGTCTCATTGGGCGAATGACATGCCACTTGAGAGACTTGTGGAGTTAGGGATAAACTGCCGACAGACGTGCTACCTCCCGGGTAACTCACCAACTGAGACCAAGTAGCTTTCTGAGTGATATT
>JAWQFJ010020371.1:0-5000 GCA_034096865.1 Theodoxus fluviatilis | reverse complement strand
AATCCGACCTAGGACAAGCTGCAACTGGCTTAAAGGGCTGATAGCAATCCCTCAGATAGGACAGTCTGCAACTGGACTTAAGTGGCCGATAGAACTCCTTTAGAGGAAGGCTGCAATCCTTGGACCACTTAGTAGGGCTGGATAGAAATCCTGACAGCATCTACAACCTTGCTACTGAGGGACCTGTAGATAGACGAATTCCCTGTAGGTGTTTTCACATATGTTAGGACATCTGGCAACTGGAACTTCAAGGAGTGCCCTCTGGGATAGCTCATCCTCAGCTGCAACTGGTTTAGGGACGATTTTCTGCATAGAATCCTAGGACCTAGCCTGCAACTTGGCTTGAAGGGCCTGTTAGGTTTTCCTACACACGCTGGACCAACTGGCATTACAAGTCATCCCGTTAAGGGTTGACTTAGAATCCCTCGGGACAGCTCGCAACTGGCTTTGGAGGGCCTGATAGAATCTTCGGGTAGGACAGGGGACTCGCAAGCTGCGGTTTAGGGCTAGATAGTAACCATATAGGACAGCCTGCAACTGCGCTTCGAGGGGTACTTTGATAAGTCCCAATGCCGACTCTCGAAAGGGCGTAGCATACAGCTGCGTAATTTGGGCTTAAGAAGTGATCTGATTTAGAATCCTACGGACGTGGCGTTAAAAATAGATAATTGATTCTCACTGATAAAGGTATAATGGAATGCCTCAGAACGAGACCATCTTGTTGTTCATATCATGTTTGAGTGACCACCAACTTTTTCACGTATGATTATTGTTGCTCCTTGATGTCTAGCATGTGTATGTATTTGCTGAATACACGGAGGACCAGTATTCTTTCAGTATGTTACTTAAATTATCTTTTCTTAGACATAGTGGTTCGATATAGATTTTAAAGGTAGGGGCTTCTTGTACTGACGATTAATGCTCTGTACAGCAGTCACGTCAATACTGTGAGTAACACCTTACGCAATCTAGGGTTGATTTTTTGTCAGATTTTTGTGGTGTGCTCGTTCTGCATTTTAGGTGAGGCAAACACGAGTTCTACGGGGGGTTTTTACTCAGGTTGTTGTTTGCTCTGTTATTTGTATTTTAATGTATTTTATATCTTGCTGGTTGGATTACCATATGTATTCGAGAGGATAGTACCATTTGGGCGGTGACTTTAAGTTTTAGGTTTTATCCATTGTGTGTTTGTCATTAATTGTTTTACTCCGGGTTGCTTCCATACCCTACATTCAGGTGGCCTGCCTTCTTTACAGTGTCCGTACAGGCGCGTAAGCTGGTTTAGGGTGTCTGACATCCGATGGGAGAACATCCGTGCTCTAGGGACGAGCTGGATTAACATGTGGCTTACAATCCGATATTTGTTAGTTTGGCTGTGTGACGGACACCAGGTAACGAATTTGGACGGTTCGTATGTTCCTATTACTTTTTGTTAACTTTATCGTCCTGGGTGGTCGCCTGACGAAATTATAAGTGTCCTTGCGGTCATATAGGTACTTAGCATAGGCTTGTAACTGGCTTGGGTGGTTTATTTTTGAGGGGAGAGTAGCAGTCGTCAGAAGGCTATGGCAAGCGCCTTACAGCTTAGTAGGCCAAATGTGCCCTTATTCCTTAAGGACGTTTGTTTGCGCCATGATTGATGATGTGACGATTGATTTGAAATTTAACTAAAACAAGAACAAAAATGCCCTATTTGGAGGTGCTTACAGCTGAATATGGCTAGGCCAGTCGTCAAGGCCTTGGAACGTGTATGTGAGTCTTATTTGTTATAATGTTTGAAATTGGTTAGAATCCTACAGCCCGTTTCGATACTAGGGCTATAAGGTGTGCAACGCTTACACCTTATAGCTAGGAACGACCATCATAGGTCAGCTCGCAACTGGCTTAGAGGCTTTGATTAGTTAGTAGTCTGTGGAATCCCATCTCTTGAAGCGATTAAGCACATAGTGACAGTCTAAGCACAACTCCTCGGAAGAAAGTGCCGTACCACTCTGCGATGTGATGTACGAACATCCCTTTCTAGTTGACAGGGCCCTGCAACCTTGCGACCTCCCCCTTAGTAGGCAGTCTAATCAGGAGCATCACCTATGAATTTTTTCATTGTTTGAGAGATCCCATATGCCTCATTCTGCGAATGATAGCCGAACCCTAAACACTAGTTGTAAAATGTTATTATAACTAAATTTTTACTATGACCCCGAACAACTGCGGGTCAAAATAAGGGTTGCCACCTTAAACGTCTTCACAGCGTTCCCACTTTAACAGCGACTGAATGCTTTAGAAGAACTCCAAATGTAAGCTGATACACACAGCGTGCAACTGATACTTAAGAGGCGCTTGATAGAGTAGTCTACACTACAGCTTAGCAGAGCTTACGTAAGGCGAGAGAATATCTGTCAATTGCGTGGCTGTAATAGGACTGTAATAAGATGATTAAGTAAGTTGCCGGCATTAATATATTCTAAGAATTGTAATTTATATTGGACCTTCCTATTATTTAGATGTAGTTCTAGGTAGTATGCCTATAGGCTGAGCGCTGAGGATTGGCACTTTATCAGCCTCGGAATAAGTTCTATTTAGAGGGTCTGATGCATCGTCAACCTAGTAAATCCTTGGTTACAATTTAGTACTGCTAACTGTGTATGTTTTAAGGTTGGCTTGTGATAGAATCCCTAGCGAGCAGAGCTGCCAACACGTCATTAGGTAAATTTGAGGGCTGAATAGAAATCCTCTTGTTAGGACAGAGCTTGCAAACTGGTAACTTTGTTTAATGAGGTGTACGCGTGAAATATGAATTCGTTTCTATTTTGAGTAGTAATTATGCCGTAGGAAAGCTGTAACCCTGGCTTTTAAGGGCTGATCTGTAGAATCCCAAGATACAGAGACACAAAGTCTGCAAACGGACTTATCTCAAGGTGGCTGATATAATTCTGGTTTAGGAAGCTAGCAACTGAGCTATGAGAGGGGTCTGAATAGAATCCACCTAAGTAAGGATCAGCGGGGCAACTGGTTTAGGTTGATCTAGGACTAGATGGTATGCAATCCTAGGATTGGTCCTGCATATAGGACAATGCTGCATACCCCGTTGCTTATAGGTGTTCTACGGATATGCATCCACGACTTACAGCTGCAATCTGGATCGTATACGTAGGGCTGATAGCCAATCCAGAATGCACTAGCAACCCTGGATTTAGGGCATGATGAAATCCTATCAGACAGGCAATAGAACAACGCGGCTTCTAGGCTGATAGCGACCTAGGAACCAGCTGCAAATCTGGCTAAAGGCTGATCAGTAGAATCACACGTAGGACGAGCTTGCTAACGGGCTTAAGGGCCTTTGTGATAGAATCCTGAAGACAGTACACTGACAAGATGGGTTCACATTTGTAAAAGGAGGCTCTAGAGTATTTATTGCAATCCGGTCTGGGAGAGGACAGCTCGCGATTTATGACCTAAGGGCTCGAAGATAGATTCCGATAATATGGTGGTTAAACTCGGTTGGGGTATTAAGATCACTTAAAATTTCAGGTTCATACAAAATTAAAATGGGACATAGCTGTATACTGGGGGAACGGGTAAAAAGAGGGACATCTGATAAATAGAATCCTGATGAGCACAGCGCATACTCCGCGCCTTAGAGGGCTGACTAGAATCCTTACAGCTGCTAACTGGCTTAAGGGCTGATAGTACATATCACAGCGTGCAACATGGCTATAAGGGCTTAGAGACATAGGCAATCCTCGACTAGGACAGCTGCAACTGGTCGGTAAGATGGGAGTTGAAGTAGAATACCTCCAGCTGCAACTCAACTTTAGCGAGGCGAGCCTGATAAGAATCATACAGCTGCAAACTGGCCTTAGAGCGGGATGATAGAATCCGTGCTTAATATAAGTGACAGCTGTAACTGGCATGTAATGCGTGAACAGCATATTGAATCCTGGGCATGGACAGCTCGCAACTGTGTTTAGAGGCTGATAGAATCCCAGCGTAGGACAGCAACCGTTGGTAAATGCAAACTTGGCTGTAAGAGCGTCCTCGATTTCATTGTAAGGAACTCCTAATTATTTATAGGACAAGGTCGCCTTGAATAGGCTTGAGCAGGGCTGAGTAGAATCCTGACAAGCTGCAAATACTCATGGTTTTTATGGGCTGATAAGAAGATCCGATTACTAGGCATCAGCTTGCAAGATCTGTGCGGTTATATTAAGGGATGGAATAGATATCAGATTAGACACAGCGTGAGACTCGGCGTGCTAGAAAGCGGCGACGAGAAATACCTTTAGGACAGCGTGCAACTGGCTTGCAGGGACTATAGAATCCTAGGACAGCTTTGTTTTGCAACTGGGCGTAAGGGCTGAGAAGAATCCTTAGGGGACAGCGCAACTGGTTAAGGGCTGATCAGAATCCCCTTGATTAGGACAGCTGCAACGGGTTTAGGGCTGAAGAAGCCAGTATAGGGACAGCCCGCCAACTCCGGCTTAAGGGGTCTGCAATTTACGAATCCCTCCTCCTGCTTTCGGACAGTCTGCAACTGGGCTAACTCAAAGGGTGATTAGAATCCTACAGCCTCGTAACGGGCTTAAGGGCCTGATAGAATCACTAAGGGAGTCTAGAGCATGCAAGCAACTGCGATTGACAAGTTGTAGGCGCTTGAATAGAAGGTTCCAAGTTATCTCCTAGAGACAGGTCTGCAAATGGCTTAATGGATGCGCTACGATAGAATACCAACAGACAGCTGGCAAACTGGACTTAAGGGTCTGATAGCACCTGAGGCACGCAGAACTGGCTAAGGGCTCCACTAGATAGAAGTCCATAGGGAAAGCGGCCAAGCTGAGCTAAGGAGAGTAAAGCATTATTGATAGAGAACTCCTACAGCTGTATAACCTGGCCTAAGGGCTGTAAGATAGAATCCTAGCAGCAGTTGTAAAACGAGATTTTAAGGGTAATACGTAAGATATGAATTCCGCTTAAGGACAGCTAGTAAACTGCGTAGGCTATCT
>JAWQFJ010020369.1:40000-47500 GCA_034096865.1 Theodoxus fluviatilis | reverse complement strand
TCGTGTTCCGTTTGCATTTCCTGTTGTATGTTTATTCAAACTCGACCCTCCTGTGTCCTGACCTCATATCTCCCTTCAAACCCGTCGCGACAAATTTGATGACGTGCTTCCTTTAAAGATGACAGGTCTTCATGTTTTGAATGCTTCTCCTGAAAAGTGCGGGATAAAACAATTTCTCAAGTCCAGAAAATAACATATTCTGCATAATGTTTCCCTCTTCCGCGGTTGTTCTGCCTCGCTATGTCTCGTCTTTTCTTGCCCTCTTGTGCGTTCATCTCCTCCATCTTCGTCCTCTACATTCTAGTCCACTAGAGACTTCGCCTGCCGACTCGAGTTCACAGAGTGCTTCCTCTACTGCGTCTTGATTTCCTCCGAGCCGCCATGCCTTTCCCTTCGATGCTCCGATTTCTTTTGTCAGGTCTTGTTCTTAACATGTCTCTACAACACTGAAGCTTGCTAAGGTCTTTGTTTGATGTCGTGTCTGTTTTGTCTACTTCTAACTTCTCTGTCACACTTTTCTGCCCTCGCTTGTCATTCTTGCATCGCACAACGGTGTCTTTGCCCTAATGTCCATTTTCATCGCTGTTTTTCATCTGTTCGCCGTGTATTTAGTTTTATTCTCTCCTCTGCGAGTACCCAGTCAAGCTTATTCGAGTCTCCTGAATTTCTTATTTCTGTTTTGCCTCGTGTCTTAATAAGCTTGTTGCCATAGTGTTACCTTTTCTCATGCTGCTTTTTTATTTTTAAAAATAACAGCGTCTTTTGACCCCTCAGAATAGCATGTTACCCAATATTATCATAAAGTATCGTTTAGCGCTGATTGTATTCTGTTTGTACACTTTCTCTTTCAAACCTTATTTGCTGTTCTTTTCTTACGAACGCTTCTTCATATACTTCTATTTGGCTCACTGTGTTGGCATTGTTTATACTCTCATCACCTTTTGCCCCTTATACTGTCTCCTGCCCCGGTGTCGAGTTGAACGGAGGTCCCCCATCACATCCCCATCCCCACCCTACCCCCACCCCACCCCATACCACCCATTCCCTTCTGTCAAACGTATCGTTAGTCTCTGTCTACCTTTGCTTGATCTGATTGTGTGTCATGATCTGCTCTGCCATGTATCGGCTGTCTGTCTTGCTTTGTGACATTGTGCTTCGTCCAACCCTTCCTTCCCCTGTTGAGGCAAGTCCCGTTTGGCATCAACTGACCTCATTTAAACTTGTGCATTCTGTCTTGCTCGACCTTGTTATCCTTCCTGACACTTTTCTACTGAAGTCTTATTCATTTCGCCCTCCACTGTCACGCTCCATCTAATCCTTTTCGGGCGGCATTTTCTCGTCTGTCGGCCCTTGCTTACCGTTGCTCTACCCTGTTCCGTTTTACCTTGTCCTGTCTTTTCCTTCCTCTTTTATCACCTGCCCTGCCCTAATTTCCTCGGCCCTGCCCTGCTTTGCTCCGCTTTGCCTTTTCAGTTTGTTTTTTCCTATAGATGGGGAGTGAGAAGAGACCCGCAGTCTCACTACACGATTCGTAAATGTCGACAGATCTAGGATATGGTGTCTTAACTAGCTCTTATTCAACCAACACCAGAGATCTTGGTAGTAATGGACTAACATAGCCTATCAGGCAGATGGCTGTAACGCCTCATCCATCAAGCCAAACATCCCATTTGGATCTGTTCTACCTTGCTAGGCTTCTCCCTTCCCTGTCTCGTCTTAACCTGCCCTGTCTTGCCCTGCTCTCCAGTGTTCTCCCCTGCCCTGTCATGTTTCCCATTGCCTGCCTTTCCCTGATTGGACCTCCTCTGCTTCTCAGTGCTCGGTTGCACTGCCTGTCCTGCACAACCCTGCCCTACCCTTCCTTGCACTGCCTGTCCTGCTTTGCTTTGTCTTAGCTTTGCATTGCCCTGCCCTGCCCTGCACAACCCTGCCCTACCCTTCCTTGCACTGCCTGTCCTGCTTTGCTTTGTCTTAGCTTTGCATTGCCCTGCCCTGCCCTGCACAACCCTGCCCTACCCTTCCTTGCACTGCCTGTCCTGCTTTGCTTTGTCTTAGCTTTGCATTACCCTGCCCTGCCCTGCACAACCCTGCCCTACCCTTCCTTGCACTGCCTGTCCTGCTTTGCTTTGTCTTAGCTGTGCATTGCCCTGCCCTGCCCTGCACAACCCTGCCCTACCCTTCCTTGCACTACTTGTCCTGCTTTGCTTTGTCTTAGTTGTGCATTGCCCTGCCCTGCCCTGCACACCCTGCCCTACCCTTCCTTGCACTACTTGTCCTGCTTTGCTTTGTCTTAGCTGTGCATTGCCCTGCCCTGCCCTGCACAACCCTGCCCTACCCTTCCTTGCACTACTTGTCCTGCTTTGCTTTGTCTTAGCTGTGCATTGCCCTGCCCTGCCCTGCACAACCCTGCCCTACCCTTCCTTGCACTACTTGTCCTGCTTTGCTTTGTCTTAGCTGTGCATTGCCCTGCCCTGCCCTGCACAACCCTGCCCTACCCTTCCTTGCACTGCCTGTCCTGCTTTGCTTTGTCTTAGCTTTGCATTACCCTGCCCTGCCCTGCACAAACCTGCCCTGCCCTGCACAACCCTGCCCTACCCTTCTTTGCGCTGCCTGTCCTGCTTTGCTTTGTCTTAGCTTTGCATTGCCCTGCCCTGCCCTGCCCTGCACAACCCTGCCCTACCCTTCCTTGCACTGCCTGTCCTGCTTTGCTTTGTCTTAGCTTTGCATTACCCTGCCCTGCCCTGCACAACCCTGCCCTACCCTTCCTTGCACTGCCTGTCCTGCTTTGCTTTGTCTTAGCTTTGCATTGCCCTGCCCTGCCCTGCACAACCCTGCCCTACCCTTCCTTGCACTGCCTGTCCTGCTTTGCTTTGTCTTAGCTTTGCATTGCCCTGCCCTTACCTGCACAAACCTGCCCTGCCCTGCCCTGCACAAACCTGCCCTACCCTTCCTTGCACTGCCTGTCCTGCTTTGCTTTTTCTTAGCTTCGCATATCCTTGCCCTGCCCTGCACAACCCTGCCCTGCTCTTCTTTGCACTGCCTGTCCTGCTTTGCTTTGTCTTAGCTTTGCATTGCCCTGCCCTGCACAACCCTGCCCTACCCTTCTTTGCACTGCCTGTCCTGCTTTGCTTTGTCTTAGCTTTGCATTGCCCTGCACAACCCTGCCCTACCCTTCCTTGCACTGCCTGTCCTGCTTTGCTTTGTCTTAGCTTTACATTGCCCTGCCCTTACCTGCACAACCCTGCCCTACCCTTCCTTGCACTGCCTGTCCTGCTTTGCTTTGTCTTAGCTTTACATTGCCCTGCCCTTACCTGCACAACCCTGCCCTACCCTTCCTTGCACTGCCTGTCCTGCTTTGCTTTGTCTTAACTTTGCATTGCCCTGCCCTGCCCTACTCTTCACTATCCCACCTTGCCTTGCTCTGCCTTTTTTTTAAACCGAGAACCGTCTTGTTAATTTTTGCTTGTGTGGGTCGTTTCTGCCTTCTATCCTGTTTTGACTTGCTCTTGTTACCTTCCCCTCAATTTGTCTATCCTTTTCTGCGTCAAACTTACCCTTAGCTATCAAGAGCCCAACCCAAGCGAAACAATAAAATGGTCGCCGAGCCCCGTAGCCAGGCTCATAAAAATATATCTGCATTTATCTTCCAATCAAACCGATGTGCAGGACTGCGCGGTGAGTAGCATCTTTGGATTTTTCAGCATTTCATTTGCACTGCTGGTGAAGGCATGATTGTGCAGTGCCACATGAAACGATGGAACGACATCGTGCGTTTTACAATCAGTATGGTGATATGTGACTTTCTTTTTTTACCTAAATATCTGCATCAAACGTTTAGAAATGTGCCTTGGCAAAAGAAAACTATTCTAAAATCGTTAAATATGTGGTTGAGTGGTAAATTTCGGAAACCCTTCCACTGATGGGCCATACTAGTGGACTCCGCTAGCGGGCCACGGCATCTGATTGGCTATGCTTTTGCATATGCGTTTATGCTCAAAACAGCTGAATCACCTTGACTGCTGCAAATATGATATTCATCGTAACTCAATTCAGCTGAAAGCGCATCGAGTACACCAGTTTGTCAATTATTCACACTTTATTGTCATTCTGAGGACGGAATTACCGTCCAAGACTGCGTATGTGACCCCTTTCCTCGGACGAGTTCACTAATATGGCTCATTAGGGAAGGGATTCCTAAATTTCCGGAAGAGGCTGCTCGTGGCTTCGCGAATTCGTGAAATCACATCTAACTTATATAAGCAACAAAGAACATCTTTACAAAATTGCCAGTATCACAAAAGGCGTGAACTATGTTTCATGAGCGTACTTAATTTACTTTTAAGCGCTATTATCTTCGATGCAAAATGCTCGTGACTTTTTTTCATAAACTAAAGATTTCCCTCAAATCCCGCCTCTATTTCAGGGAGCAATATATTACGGTGTGATTCACAATCTGCCTCCATTTTGCGCTGCACTGCAACGCACTACTTTATATACTAGTGTCACGCTGGCGGAAACAGTTTTTTCTGATGTTGCATTTTTTCCCCCTTTGAGCGATGGTGTCTTGTATCTATCAGGAGTTAGCCTCCTCTCCCATATTCCTATGGCTACGCATCAAGTGGGTGTCTAATTCATCTTCTTGACTCTCATGCAGACGTGTGTCCCAGAGACGACAGCGTACATTTAGATTTGCTTCCTTCGTGATGTCTGGAGGAGGCGTTTGTCACCGTGGACTTGTCAACTGGCTTTTCTTTGAATCTTTCCCGTCAGAGATGCTTCCGACTTGTGCAACGGACAGGCTGGGTGCTTCATTGCAAGTCTTATGAGCAGCGCATCGTGTTGCAGGAGACCATGACGTTTGGAACGGGTTTACTAGTCTGGAAAAACCCATGCCCTAGCTTCTGCCGCGACTGGGAATTTTTAACTGGCTGCATGGGGTTTCTTTTACGACTGGAGTCTCTTACGTTTGCCAACAAACAGAAAATGACTTGTCATACTAGCTCCGCAGGGATCAAAATAAAGTCAGCCATAAACTTCAGAATAGATTAGAAGGAGAAAGCCATTTCCAAAACACACGGGGAAAAAGTTTATGTCTGCAGATATTGTGTCCGCCATTACTTTCCAGGTGGTTTCTTTACAATGTACTTCTTCGGGCTGTCTGTCAGATGCGATGTTTCCTTGAATGTGCATCCAGCATAGAACGTCGTTTGCTGGCTTTAAATAGGACTTTAGTGGCCACTTGTCATGCATGTAATGGGCTGGATCTGCTTTTAACACGGCAGACACACGCTCGTATATCGCGCTATACTAGTATATGTTTCACTGGTGGCTTTGTTTATTTTACATTCCCTGGCCTTACTTATCTCAAAGTCCCAACAGCTCCCTTCAGTTTAGATGAGGTGAAATCCTCTTGGAGAAAAGATGCCGAAAATTGATGTGATGGAAACACTGCTCGCTAGACAGTGGGAGAGCGGAAATATGATTGGTTGTGAAACTTCTGCTGGAATCTGAATTCCATTCCTTTGTCACAAGCCAATGCACTCTCATTTATAGCTTGCAAAAACCAGAAGGTGCTGCAAGTATATAAGTCAAGAAAACGAATAATTACATAAAGTTCAAAACTCATATTCTGTAGTTTACTACATGCCTTAAAATTGCACAGAAGATGACGTACGGGGATGGGGTTGGGAGTAAATGTTCCTCTTTCTAAAGCGTAATACATACATGTACGTTACCATGTTTTTTATGGTAAGAGCATGACAAAGCATCTTATCGTGACTCCAACTGAAATAGTTTGTCCTTGTTGAGATGTAGTGATATCAAAATGACCTGAGTGTCCCGCTGCACCAAGGTAGCTCTTTAGCTCATTAGGGCCACCCCAGGTTAAGCTGGTGGAGGAGTCTTTGAAAGCTCAGCAAACATTGTTCCAGTTCATGAAGGAGACAACCAGAGGTTCCGGCCAAAAGGGGCACTCAAGACAACCGCGACGGGAACATATAAAATAATTGATAGTCATTCAGTCTCTCACAGTGAATTTGCTGATGATACCCAGCTCTACAACTCCTCCCATCCCAGTCAAATCCATTCTCTTCTTTCTACAAGCGAACATTGTATCTCTGACGTGAAACGGTGGATGACCCTGAACTAGCTCCAACTCAATGACTCAAAAACTGCAGCACTCTTGGTGGGCGGCGGAAGCGAATCGGATCAGTCCCTCAAACTAACCATTGGTCACAGTGACATCGTCTTCTCTCAGTCTGTTAGAAATGTATGCGTCATGTTTGACGTCGATCTGTCAATGAGATCTCATGTCAACAAAGTCTGTCAGTTAGCATATTACGAGCTAAGGAAAATTAGTACCATTCGTCATTATCTTTCTCAGCAGGCCACCAAAACGCTCATCACATCACTTGTTCTGTCTCGTCTCGTCTATGGAAACTTTCTTCTCGCTGGCATCCCTGACACTCTGCTTAACAAACGGTAGAAAGTTCAGAATTGTGCTGCTAGGCTAGTTTTTCGATGTCACAAGCGTACCCATGTCTCTCCACTCCTACATACACTTCACTGGCTCCCCATCTCTCAGAGGATACATTATAAACTTACTACTTTCTAAACGTCTCTAAGGTGTTCAGCACTTTCTCTTTTACCGATCATTAGTTCACCGATTATTGCTCTCTCTTCAATCACTGTCAGCCCAAACCCCAGTCCATCCATCAGCACTTCTGGACTTGCAAAGTCGTCCGTAGGAGAACTGCAAGTGGGGAGGACCCCAGCAAATACGCCACTGTTAGTACGCTACCCTCAGTGTGTGTCTTCGGGGGGTATTCTTGGGCACTGTTCCACGCTATAACGGTTACCTTACACTACATAGTTTGTCGTGTGGAGTTGCTGCGTTTCTCCTCTGGTGTCGACAACTGACTCCTTTGATCATTGAGTTTGTGTGTGAATGTGCTTGCGTGCGTGTGTGTGTGTGTGTGTGTGTGTGTGTGTGTGTGTGTGTGTGTGTGTGTGTGTGTGTGTGTGTGTGTTCTCTCTCACTATATTCTCATTAGTCTCTTCTTCCCTTCACTGTCTCTATCTCCTTCTCTCTTCTTCGTTTTATCAAGCTCGCATACACACAGACATTTCTGATCGTGCAAGTGTTGACTTTGATGTATCATAGTAATAGAACTTCTAATGTCAGAAACGTGCCTGAGTCACATGGTTTCCTCTCGCAAATAACACAACATAGTTTTGCGAGTTCAGAATGTGATAACTCCATACTGTACTGTTATCCTTTTATTTCATAATCAAACTCCATTCAAAAACAAGAAGAAAAAAAATCAAATTAATGTCATGTTGTTGGACAATCTGAAATATCTGGTGCTGTTGAAAAACAACAACTTGTTCATCAAATAAAACCTAAAAGGTACAAGTGATGCGTAACTGCGAATCTATTTCCACGTTGGTTTCTCTGAGGGACCGTACGTTTTCTGAAGAGACATTTCAAAAAGAAAAGTC
>JAWQFJ010020369.1:22500-35000 GCA_034096865.1 Theodoxus fluviatilis | reverse complement strand
GCAGCTGGTGCCTTCATAGAGGTTCTGGATTACGCTGACGATCTTCTGAGGGATGCCATAGTGTCTGAGGATTCTCCAAATGGTTGCCCTATCCACCATGTCAAAGGCTTTCTTGAAGTCCACAAAATTGACATAGAGTGGTGACTGCCATTCCAGCGACTGTTCAATGATGATCCTGAGGGTCGCTATCTGGTCAGTGCAGGAACGCCCAGCTCGGAATCCTGCTTGCTCTTCCTCAGTCTGGTGTCGACGGCCTCCTTGATTCTCTCGAGGATCACCCTGGTGAAGACTTTTCCTGGGAGTGACAGGAGCTGAATTCCTCTCCAGTTCTGGCAGTTGCTGAGGTCTCCTTTCTTCGGGATTTTGACAATGTGTCCGGTCTTCCATTCTTCCGGCACTTCCTCCCTCTCCCAGACTTCCTGCAGCAGGTCGATCATGATTTCCGCTGTGGCTCCAGGATCTTCCTTCAGGGCCTCAGGTGGGATGTTGTCTGGTCCTTGTAGGTGCTCATCACATCACAACAAGTAGCTCGTCTTGCGCCAAAGGAAACTCGTACCGCAGACAGTGCGTCGATCACTTGTCAAGAAAAAGGTGCTTGTTATTCTTCTTCTTATAACCCTGGTGATTCCCGCGAGCCCCCCACTGAAGCGACACTATTTCTATGTGGTATGTATTCCCTGTCTAGGTAATAAATAACTAGTCCATCGCGAACGTTGATAATGGTGGTTTGTGTTTGCGGCGGCGGTGGTGGTGGTGGTGGTGGTCGTAGTGGTAGTGGTGGTGGTGGTGGTGTAGTGTTGTGTGTGTGTGTGTGTGTGTGTGTGTGTGTGTGTGCGCATGTGTGTGTGTGTGCATGTGTGTGTGTGTGTGTGTAAGTGTGTGTGTGTGTGTGTAAGTGTGTGTGTGTGTGTGTGTGTGAGAGAGAGAGAGAGAGAGAGAGAGAGGAGGGGAGAGAGGGAGGGAGAGAGAGAGAGAGAGAGAGAGAGAGAGAGAGAGGGAGGGAGAGAGAGGGAGAGAGAGAGAGAGAGAGAGAGAGAGAGAGAGAGAGAGAGAGAGAGAGAGATATGAACAGAACTGTAATGTTTTTGCTTAGGCCATCAGCCAATTGCAAGTTCAAATTTTACAAGTAAACATGACAATCAGCATTTGAACATGAACATGTAAACTCTTAATCAAAGTGCACCGTGCAGTCTGCACTCTGTAGCATGAACTTTGAACTTTGAACTTCTAGTCACCAGGCCACAAGCCCATAGAAGAAAAGGCGATGGGGACATGGGTGGGGCAAATCAAATACAAAAGGAACGAGAATAAACATCAAGAAGACAATCTGATCAAAATAGGAAAATCATAGCAGGACAAGTCTATTATGTTACAGCATTACTAACTGGATTGTAACCTCTTGTAAAACATGTATCACTTGGTGATGGTGTATTCACTCGTCAAGAGATCGGCCCTCTTCAAGCAGAGGGATTTGAAGAGAGATTTACATAAATACCATTACATGACAACATAGGCCTACTAAGAATATGGGACATGACGCTTAAGAGCAAAATTGTGAAGAAATTCCTCTAGTCTGCCTGGTAAACGCTCAGTTGATTCTATCTTTGTGTATAACAGTGTTCATGTCTCAAAATAACAAAGTGCGGCAACAAGATACTACGATAACAATATTATCGACGAACGATATGCTTGAGAATAAATCATTCTAGCCATGAGGCAGCATGCACAGAAAGAGAGAGAGAGAGAGAGAGAGAGAGAGAGAGAGAGAGAGACAGACAGACAGACAGAGAGAGACAGAGAGAGACAGAGAGCGAGAGAGACAGAGAGACAGAGGGGGGGGGGGAGGGAGGGGGGAAGGGAGACAGGCGGATTAAGGGACAGACGAACGGACAGACTGACAGACGCAGATACACAGATATGCAAAATCACAATCATACAAACGCAAAGCCGGAAAGATACGCGCGCGCGCGTACACACACACACACACACACACACGCACGCACCCCCCCCCCTCCACACATACACACACACACACACACACACACCACACACACACACACACACACACACACACATACACACACACACACACACACACACACACACACACCACACACACACACACACACACAGACAGACAACCTGATGCGACCGATTCACTAAGGAAGCAGAATCTTCACACAAGGACCTTCCGCTGATCTTCCTCTAAAGCCCTGGTCACACAGCACTTTACGTCTTAATCACGTCCAAACGACGACAAAAAGTGGTCACCCGTGAAGTAGACGATGTTGTTCGTGTTAATGTCGAGTTTAAGACGAGCTACGGTCGATTTATAGACGTGGCAGGACGCGGGGAGAAATCGGAACGTCATCGGACGCGGAAAAAAGTTTTGAACTGCTCAAAACTTTATCCCGCGCACAACCACGGGTAGCACACGTGGTAAAGACGTGCAACACACGTGAAACACACGTGATAATCCGTGTTCCGGCAGTGATTAAAACGTGAGGAGACGCGGTAAGACGCGAAAGTTTAGCGGTCTGTCACGTTCTATAACGTCTCGAACACGTTCTAAATACGTCTCGAGCACGTTCTAAATACGATTGATCACTGCCTAATCACTTCTGTATAACGCCAGTACTCCAGACGCGATGACGTCACGGTTTTTTCTAGGCTTACACGTGGCTTGACGTGGTTAGTCGTGCTTAGGCAGTGCTTCAGCAGTGGAACAGCCGTCGACGACCATAACCCGTACAAAGCATGGCCAAACCAAAATTGATAAAAAATCACCACGTACGACCACGTCCACCAGATTTTGTACGTCTTTTGGACGTGATTAAGACGTAAAGTGCTGTGTGACCAGGGTTTAACGCGTGTATCCTCCTCCGCTTCCCCAGCGGGTTGGGGATAAAAACAGACTCACCGTGTCTTCCCAATGCGATTCGGGAAAGGCGACTAGATAAATTGAGACTTGATTTGCTGTGATCAGCTTTAGTGAATCTGTGGTCAATAGTCTTATATAGCATATACAGACTTATAGACTGTAAAATAATTCATTCATTCATTCATTCATCATGCATGCATTCATTCATTCATTCATTATTTATTTATTTATATGTTCATTGATTTATTTTACGCCTTTCATTTTCCTTCTTTTGATTAATTCTTTAGTGGGGTTTTTTCTCGTTTACAGTCTGCTTTATGAACTTCATACAAAACTTCTATCTAGACTCAAACTTTTTTCGACAGTATCCTGTGTAGACTCTCCAGCAAAGACGTCCCCTTTCTGACCGACACCTGTTTCCAGAGTTTCTGATGGACGCCTTAATTCCTCCAACGTGGTTGACCTCAGATGACATTTGAACTGAGAACACATTTGTCTCCGTCAAATCTCGATGAAATCCTTCGACCTGGAGCCTGGGTCCTTGCCTGTGAGTAGATTATTTTCAGGCCAAACACTCGAGGAGGGCGTTTTGTTTCGCAGTTCTCACGTTTCTGTAATCAAACTGTAAATTTGTGGCTGCGGACGTCATCAGGGTGACGCATTTCTGCTTACAGTCAGCCACAGCGTTTGCGAGGGCAGCCGGGGTGCCCCACTTTCCGTGCCAGTTCATGAATTCATCAAGAGTTGAATGCCAAGTATACCTCTCCCAAGTCACCTTTGGCTTTACATTTCTTCCTATATCTACAATATGTGGTATCACAGTTTATTTCGTGGTGTCACTTTCGCCGTGAAAAATTTCCTTAACCATTTGCTCTGTCAGTCTGTCCCAATCCTTGTTCACCGAGTCTTTTATGTGTTTTTTGTGCGAGCTCACCCGTTCTGTCCTCCAGTTACACGTTAGACTGCAGGGTGACAAGCGAGAATTTTTTAAAAGAAAAGATTGCAGATGATAAGTAATTGTGGGTAAAATCAACAGCAATGATGAAAACGTTTATGAAGAAGAGGTATAAAAACTAACCTTGTCGTGCACATGATCTAAATACCAAGAAGATAAAAGAAACTGTCATCAACTTCATGAAGAACTGTCGAACTCCATTCTCACTAGTGTCACTAAGAGCAACTGGTGAGCATGTGAGGTCATTTAACTACCTCGGGGTCACTGACACTGATAAGCTGGAGTGGAGCCTGAACACTCGACACCTCCAGGAGAAAGAACTGAAAAGGCTAGGTATTATGAAATTGTTTTGGAGCCTTAACATACAGAAGATCATCATGCATCTGTTCCATCACTCTCTCCTGGAATCTGTGTTATCTTGCTCCGTTTTAGTTTGGTTTAACCAGCTCAACGTGAAGGTCCGCAAAGAGTTACAAAGTGTGCTCAGGCAATTGGTAAAGTGATTAGTACAGGATTGTCCTCAATAGAAATGTTCTATGAACTCCATCTCAACAGAAAGACCACACCAATTCTGAAATATCCCACTAACCCCTTGCATGCGCTTTGTGTCCTTGCTAAATCAAGATGGTGGTTTTCACCTCCGTCAGGGAGGTTATGTTCTAATCTCAGTTCGTTCGTTAGTTAGTTGACAATAACTCAAAAAGTTCAAAACAGATCATGATGAAATTTGGTGCAAGGTCAGGTTTTACATAAGAAATAATCCATTAAACGTTGGAGGTTATCTGTTATCTTGTTTGAAATAAATAACCAAAAAGGGAACTTTTTATCTTGCATCTCTAAGCTGAAGACGTCAATATAGTGATGACGCCGGGGTATGCATTCCGCACCCATAGATCGCCAGCAGACGCTAAAGTGAACTAAACTATGCATACAGGTCATGACAGAGAAAGTGTGGCGTCCTTGTGGGAGATCTGCGCTCTCGGAGTGTTCTCTTGCTATCATTACCATCAAGGACAAACCCACTGGCAAACTCTTTTGTCCCATCTGCATTCAGATAATATGTTAATAGATTCAACCACTAGCTGATACCGTGGCTGAGCCTGCCTGACCATCCTCTACAGAATGTTAATAAATGGAATCTTTAATTCGATCAGTGGTTCATTCTCATTCAAGTGTTGTATATATTCATTCTCTTTTCTTTCCCACATAACTCTGATCTTCTCGTTGCTTCTGACAATTCCAAAGTTTCTCTTCTTACTCTGTTGGACTTGAGTGCCGTGTTCGACACAATAGACCATGGAATTCTTC
This sequence comes from Theodoxus fluviatilis, assembly GCA_034096865.1. Taxonomy (NCBI): domain Eukaryota; kingdom Metazoa; phylum Mollusca; class Gastropoda; order Cycloneritida; family Neritidae; genus Theodoxus; species Theodoxus fluviatilis. The sequence continues at coordinate 29,856 of JAWQFJ010020369.1, read as the reverse complement.
TCACCCGTCTCAGAAACGTTTTTATCATTGGGAACTTAGCACTCTCTTTCCTGCATTCATATCTCTCAGAACGTAGACTGTTTCGATCTCGGGTTTGGCTTCTGATCCTACACCTCTCAAGTACGGAGTCCCTCGGGGCTCTGTTCTGGGTCCTCTGCTGTTTCTACTGTACATCCAACCACTCTCCAATGTAATTGACAGTCATTCAGTCTCTCACAGTGAATTTGCTGATGATACCCAGCTCTACAACCCCTCCCATCCCAGTCAAATCCACTCTCTTCTTTCTACCAGCGAACATTGTATCTCTGACGTGAAACGGTAGATAACGCGGAACAAGCTCCAACTCAATGACACAAAAACTGAAGCACTCCTGGTAGGCGGCGGAGGCGAATCGGATCAGGCCCTCAAACTAACCATTGGTCACAGTGCCATCGTCTTCTCTCAGTCTTAGAAATTTAGGCGTCATGTTTGACGATGATCTGTCAATGAGATCTCATGTCAACAAAGTCTGTCAGTTAGCATATTACGAGCTAAGGAAAACTAGTACCATTCGTCATTATCTTTCTCAGCAGGCCACCAAAACGCTCATCACATCACTTGTTCTGTCTCGTCTCAACTATGGAAACTCTCTTCTCACTGGCATCCCTGACACTCTGCTTACCAAACTGCAGAAAGTTCAGAATTGTGCTGCTAGGCTAGTTTTTCGATTTCCCAAGCGTACCCATGTCTCTCCACTCCTACATACACTTCACTGGCTCCCCATCTCTCAGAGGATACATTATAATCTTGCTACTTTGTGCTTCAAGGCCATCGACAACACCGCACCACACGCTCTTACAGAACATTCTTGCAGTCTACACGCCCTCCTGATCTCTACGCTCAGCTGCTGACTCTAGAATGCTTAAGGTACCCCGCCGTAATAAAAAAACTCAAGGACAGCGTGCCTTCTCCTATATTGGACCTGTAACCTGGAATAGTCTCCCTCTCTCAGTCCGTCATTCTGACACTCTGCCCCAGTTTAAAATTGCTCTAAAGACCCACCTCGTCCGATCCGCCTTTCCCGCTGAGCTGCTTCGCCTTACTTGACCTGGCCTGCACGTGCTATATATATTGTATAGTTTGTTCTATCTGTTCTACTGGATCTTAGTTTTTTTAAAGTTTTTTAATGTGTGTAGTGTGTGAGTTTTTGTAGGAATGTGGTGTTGTGGTTGTATGAGTGTTGATTCTTTGGATTGTAAACGCCATGAGCTTGCCTGTCAAGGGAAGGTATGTGCATATGAATAAACTATTATTATTATTATTAGCTTCTACCATTGCATGTTATATATACATGTGTATACAGTATATATGATCTTAAGGCCTCTTCACACATGGCAAGTTTTGTTGAAAACACACATCTGGCAGCCGCGGCACGATACCCCCCCCCTCCCCCCTCAGCTGGAACCCATGTCCGTGGAGCTTTCGGGGCCTACTCCAGTAGCTCGGACATGGGCGGCCCCAAGCAGCAAACGCCACCGGGGGGTATCGGTTTGGGGCAGAACTTAAGGCCCTCTAGGACATTGGCTCTTGTGCCAGATCCACAAGGACGCAAAACAACAACACCACAAAAACACAGAAATGTTACTCTTTGTTCGTCAAAATACCTAAATGAGAACGGGGGAAAACGGCAAAGTTGCCAGAAAACTTGCCACGTATGAGGAGGTCTTTACTCTTTCCTTTCCATGTGACACAATCAGATCGGTTTCCTTTTGGACACATGAATTATATGACATCATATCTTTTCTTATCTCCTCTCATCTTAATCTCACTTTCTCTTCACTCTCCCCCTGTGGGTTGAGGATAATAAAAGATCAACCACGTCTCCAGGGAATCGTGACTTGATTTGCGCTTACTCTAACCCATTCTAGAGATATTCATGGTCCGTAGTATTTCCTCACTTTCAAAAGCTGTTAGGCCATAAAACTCCACCCTTCCACCCATCATCCTCTCCACCCTCCCACCCATCATCCTCTCCACCCTCCCACCCATCATCCTCTCCACCCTCCCACCCATCATCCTCTCCACCCTCCCACCCATCATCCTCTCCACCCTCCCACCCATCATCCTCTCCACCCTCCCACCCATCATCCTCTCCACCCTCCCACCCATCATCCTCTCCACCCTCCCACTACGGGTTTGGGGAAAGAATAGACCCAGCGAGTCTCCGTGAGCGATTTGTAAGAGGCATATGACGAGGGATGTCGATACTTGAATCTCAGTTACTCTAACCAGTTCTGGTTATTTTCGTGACCAATGGCCATACATAGCCTACAAAGGCTGATGGGCTGTAAAACGTTATTTATCTACATCATATTCTACAAGTTGTGGGCCAGTGTCAGTTTGGAATCAGAATGTCTCCTGTGGTGTCACTTTTGATTGTAACTTTGTCAACTATGACTCTGTCGATCCGTCCCTGTTGTAGTCACCAAGTCATTCGCATGTGATTTTCGTCGCCAGTAGCCTCCCTTTTTATCCTTGTGCTTTAATGGTTTTGGTCTGAGCGTACATCTCATGAGAGGCCTAATATTTCCTCAAATTATTTGAATTGTTTAAAATGGTTCTTATTTTCTTCGTTTGCTGTGGTTTTACATACAGTGGTTGGGGGTAGGTCCACACCTACCGTGTCTCCTCACGCGATTCGTAAATAGCGAGTTACTAGGGGAATCGTGACTTGACTTGCTCTTACTCTAACGTTCTAGTGATTTCGTGATCAATGGCCTCACACAGCCTACAAAGGCTAATAAACCGTAAAGGACCATTCATCCATTCATACATTGCTGCGGTTCGTGTATTTCGTGCTTCCTATTTTAACATTGTCCATCACCACCTCCCAACACCCTGTGTGGGGTGAGGGTAATAAAAGTCCAACCACGTTTCCCTACGCGAATCGTAAAGGGAAATGTAGTCCTGACACGCTTATTTCCCAACCAACACAATGAATTTGGGTGGTCAATGGTTCTATATAGCTTACAACTGCCGATAGGCCGTACATCTTCATCCATCCATCTACCAATCTATTCAGCGTTTAGCGACCTGTTATCCAGTCATCAGTTACAGAGGTGCAGGTAAATGATCACGATGCGAAGAACAGAAGTCCCCTAAGGTCCAATCCGATCGTGACGACACGCTCGCAGACGCTCCACGCGGAGACCCTTGTCTTGAACGTGGCAGGTCGTGACGTGAGGAGAAATTCCGCTGTCACTCATAATTACCTGTTCATGACAAGCAACACGGGCGCCTCAGCCAAGGCAGACATTAACTTCTTCTGGACTCTGTTGGCTCCTTCGTGGAGACGTCCCTAGCTCGCTTTATGCAAACGCTTTCAAGAGCTCGCCTTTGAGCCACCGTTGAATGCGCATACGTAATTCCTACACTCGGTCATGAATTCGCTGGCCTCTGTTCCGAATATGCTGATTAAGCACCACTCCTTTGGGACCCTTGGGCGGCAAGATGATTTGTATCCTGGTCACTTTCTATAAATTGGCGTCATGTCTTTTTTTTATCTAGAACCGTGGATGATTTAGAAGTCCAAGTCAGTCGCACAAGAGTTCTGAGGAGTGGTCGGCAGAAATCTTTTTTTTTTATCACTGACGACCTAGCAATTTAATGAAGTAAATGTCATACAGAAAAAAACTAATTCTTCTTCTTCGGTTGTCCCTTGTTTCAAGGATGACCGGTTCCGCTCCCATCCATATGGGTCCTCTGATAGCTGGCAGACCCAATCTGGAGCGGCAAAGTTTAAAGCAGGTGGGGCACTGGAAGCCCGTGTATGTCACGGGGGCTGCCGCTGCTCTGTGTCGCCGCTCACTGGCTGCTCGATGATGATGACGACGCTCCTCCTCCTCCGTGCAAGTGATTGCTCAACACCGAGGACAATCCTGCGCTGCCTCCTGAAGCTCGAGCGTTCCGATACCACACTATCTCGGATCTTCCTTCAGAGTGTCTCTATAGTGCTTGTGAGGCCGATCAACACTCCCTCTTCCATGTGCCAGTTCACCGAGGAATATCTGCTTAAGGATGCAGTTGTTGCTTATCCTGATGAGGTGAGCGGACCATCTGAGCTGGGAAGACAGCAGGATTGTCTTAATAGAGGGTGTCATTGCAGTGTTCGTCATGTTGTCCTGCCATCGTATGCACAGGATGGAACCTTTCCAGCTGTCTATTGTGCCGGCGGTATACAGTCCAGGTCTCACACTCATTAAGGAGGGAAGTGAGGACAACAGCATTGTATCGTTTAAGCTTTGTGGATAGGGTTACTTTGTGATGATGGAGAACTCCGCAGCGAAGTCTTCCAACTTGCCTTGCTGATCCTCGCAGTGACCTCCCTGTCGAGTTGGCCATCATTAAAAATGGTGCTGTCCAGCTACTTGAAGCTGCCGACTGACCTCAGTTCCGTACCTTCTAGATAGATTGATGATGCGAGTGCAGTGCTGGCTGGGGCTGGCTGGAAGAGGACATCTCTATTTTTCCAAGGCTGAAGGTCAGACCAAATTGTATTGACCCCTCGGCAAACTTATTCACCATGGTCTGTACGTCATCGGGGCTGTGTGCCATCAGAGCAGTCAACTGCAAACAGTTCTTCTTGAATAAGAGGACAGCGTTTAATGCTTTTGTACAGTCTGCGGGATAAAACAGTTTCAAGTGTAACATACGGCCGGAACCACTCGATGTCCCCTCATCAGCTGGAACCCCTGAATGATGGGCTGCAGGGGCCTGCTCCAGTAGCTCAGCCAGGGGCGATCCTCGGCAGCGAAAGAGGCTACCGGAGGACATAGGGACAATGTTATATCATTAAGATCGAAAAGTAATCTTCCTTGTGAAAATCCGGTCATGGTGTTCCCAAGCTCTGTCAGGACTCACGTCACGTGTTCAAGGCGCTCGCCAGCGCTCTCCTGAGATTAGCGGCTTTGACGCTGCGCAGATCCTAGGGCTGCAGTGTAGAGCATCTGCTTGACATAACTGCGTCTTTCTACCCAGGAGTAACCCCGGGTGTATGTGAGAGTAGTGAAGGAATGCTGTGGTGTGTTTACTCTATGATACAGCCGTGAGTCAGCATTTGGCTGGATTACTCACAAGAATGGAGACAGTAACTTGAATATGCGAGGTGTTTTTGTCTGTCCCTGCGTTTCCAGCACTGTTATAGTTGCTCAGTGATTGCGAGGTAAAGTATCAAAACGATTTGAGAACGAGGAATGGAAATTACGTCGCTTTTTCTAATCCGTATCTTTTCCATTGTGTTTGGATGTCCACTAGGCTGAAGTTGTAATACGCTGTCGTCTTCACTTCCCTGAGCACTCTAAGGCAGGAACATCAGGCGGTTAGTGCAGTTCCACACTCACTCCCTTCAGTCTGTCATGCGGATACGCTGGCAGGATCGAGTCTCCAACCAGGAAGTCCTTGACCATGCCCAGTCGACAAGTGCCGAGGCCAAGATCCTCTAGACCAAGCTTCGATGGGCAGGACATGTCATTCGTGTGAACGGGTCAATGATTTCCAGACAGTTGTTCTATGGAGAACCTTTCCTGGGCAACCGCAACCGGGGAAGACCAAGGAAGAGGTATAAAGACAACCTCAAGGCAAACCGTAAGTGAACAGATCTTCGTCCTCGTAAGGGTGAAGCTGCTGCTCCAACCAGACTGCCTGGCGCGCTCTAACGAAAAGAGCCACCGCAAACCTTGCGAAAGACCACCGTCAACGCCTTGCCGTTGCCAGAGGGCGAAGACCCATGGCTGCCTCTATCCCAACATCTACTCTGACAACTGACGCTCCACGCCCCATCTGCAACCGCCTGTACGCTTCGGACGTTGGTCTCCGAAATCACATTTGTGCCCACCAAAGAAGATGACCGCTCAAGAATGTTGTCTTCCTCGACCCCAAGAGACTACTAGGAAGAGGAATAAGAGGAGGAGGAGGAGGCGGAGGAGGAGGAGGAGGAGGAGGAGGAGGAGGAGGAGGAAGAGGAGGAGGAGGAGGAGGAGGAGGAGGAGGAGGAGGAGGAGGAGGAGAAGGAGGAGGAGGAGGAGGAGGAGGAGGAGGAGGAGGAGGAGGAGGAGGAGGAGGAGGAGGAGGAGGAGGAGGAGGACGAGGACGAGGAGGGACGAGGACGGAGGAGGAGGGGGAGGAGGAGGAGGGGGAGGAGGACGGGGACGGGGACGGGGGAGGCAGAGGGGGACGGGGGAGGGGGAGAGGGAGGGGGACGAAGGAGGAGGAGGGGGGACGGGGGAGGGGGAGAGGGAGGGGGAGGGGAAGGAGGAGGAGAGGGAGGGGGAGGGGAAGGAGGAGGAGGGGGAGGAGGGGGAGGAAGAAGAGGAAAAAGAGGAGGAGGAGGAGAAAGAAGAGGAAGAAGAGGAGGAGGAAGAAGAAGAGAAGGAAGAGGAAGAGGAGGGAGGAGGAGGAGGAGGAGGAGGAGGAGGAGGAGGAGGAGGAGGAGGAGGAGGAGGAGAGGGAGGAGGAGCAGGAGGAGGAGCAGGAGCAGGAGCAGGAGGAGGAGGAGGAGGAGGAGGAGGAGGAGGAGGAGGAGGAGGAGGAGGAAGAGAGAAGGAGGAAGGGGAGGAGGAGGAAGAGGAGGAGGAGGAGGAGCAGGAGGAGGAGGAGCAGGAGGAGGAGGAGCAGAAGGAGGAGGAGGAGGAGGGGGAATAAAAAAAAGAGGAGGAGGAATAAGAGGAAGAGGAGGAGGAGGAAGAGGAGGGGGAGGAAGAGAAAGAAGAGGAGGAGGAGGAAGAGGAGAAGGAGGAGGAGGAGGAGGAGGAGGATGAACAAGAGGAAGAGGAGAAGGAAGAGGAGGAGGAGGAAGAGGGAGAAGAGGAAGAAGAAGAGGAGGAGAAAGAGGAGGAGGAGGAGGAGGGGAGAAGGAAGAGGAGGAAGAGGACTAGGAAGAGGAGGAGGAAGAGGAGAAGGAGGAAAAGAAGGAAGAGGAGGAGGAGGAGGAGGAGGAGGAGGAGGAGGAGGAGGAGGAGGAGGAGGAGGAGGAGGAGGAGGAGGGAGGAGGAGGAGGAGGAAGAAGAAGAAGAGAAGGAGGTGGAGGAGGAAGAGGAAATGGTTGAAGAGGAGGAGAAGAAGGAGGAAGAAGAGGAGGAGAAGAAGGAGAAAGAAGAAGAGGAGGAGGAGGAAGAGGTTGAAGAGGTTGAAGAGGAGGAGGAGGAGGAGGAGGAGGAGGAGGAGGAGGAGGAGGAGGAGGAGGTTGAAGAGAAGGAGGAGGAGGAAGAAGAAGAAGAGGAGGAGTAGGAAGATGAGGAGGAGGAGGAGGAAGAAGAGGAGGAGGAGGAGGAGGAAGAGGAAGAAGAGGAGTAGGAAGATGAGGAGGAGGAGGAGGAAGAG
>JAWQFJ010020369.1:10000-17500 GCA_034096865.1 Theodoxus fluviatilis | reverse complement strand
GTGGTTGGTTCGTGTGTGGTTGGTTGGTGTGGTTGGTTGGTGTGATTGATTGGGTGGTTGGTGTGGTTTGTTGGTGTGGTTGGTTGGGTGGTTTGTGTGTTTCTTTGTTTTTATTTGTGTGTTTGTTTGTTTTTATCTGTGTGTTTGGTTGGTTGGTTGATTGGTTTGTGTATTTGGTTGGTTGGTTGGTTTGCATGTATGTTTAATGGTTTGCTTGCTTGCTTGGGCTTTTTTGCTTGCTTGAGTTTTTTTTTGATTTTGGAACAAGTCATCGACATTATCAAAGTAAGTAATAACATATATTCAGAGGTCAAACCATTTTAAAAGGCAGGCGAACATACTAGAGATAGCCAGAATAATGAGAAGAAAGAAAAGCAAATTCCACCAATCTGTCCAAACTTTTTCCCCCGCTGTTTTCTCAAAATGACGTAATGAGCGACTGATTTTGTCATCACAGTTATTGTTATTATGAAAGAACAGCATGGAACATCGTTTGTACTCACAGTGTCAAGGAGCTGCATGTATTTGCTTTCCCAGTGAGTAAAGTAGTTTAAATAAAAAGACGCGTATGCTATTCCTTCAGCTCTCGCGAAAGGTAAAGCCTTTCCACCGATCCAGGGAGACTGTTTTCGCCTTCGCTACCTCTTCGCTGCGTACGTAGCGAAATATGCAACATTTAAATACTGTGGCAGTTCTAAGTTTCAGAGGTGATTTATTTCTGAAACATTCATTGTAGAAGAGCAAATACAAATCTGTCTCTCGAGTTGTGTGCGACATTCCAAGATAGTCACAACCAGTAAATCGCGTCCTTGAAAAGAACATTCTGTAGAAAGGAAAGCGGTGTTGACAAAGGAACTTTTTTCTTTTCAAAGCGTGCTTTTTCATGATGAATTAAACATCGTCTCTTTCTTTTTTTTCTGTCTCCCACATACAGACGAATATGTTTGTAGTTCTCTAACGTGATGCATTTATTTCATGTGTCGGCAGTCACGTTTGCATGCAGAGAGCGTCGGCTCTCACAAATGCCATCGTAGTAGCGCACATGCTGTTTTCTCTGACCTTCACATGGGGAAGTCCTGGTGAAGAGCCAACTAAGCGGACATCTGCAGTGCTGCTTCTTGTGTCAACAGTCAACATTGCACAAGCCGTTGTGCCATCTGACAAGTTCACGCCTGTGACAGTGAATTAGTTTACCCCCAGCACAAAGATCTCGCACAGCAAGCAAACATTAACAAATATGTGACCAGCCTCGACAAAACCAGTGCTAAGTTGATTTTTTGACAAAATAGGGTTTTAATATTTTTGAATTCTGCATTCATTTCTGTTTGTTTTGATATAAGAATGAAGGGTACAAGGAGGAGAGAAATCTAAGCCAGAACATTTCTTGTCACTCCGCCCTCTCATTTGTTGCCGTCTTACTGCGCAGGCATCGGTCTGCTTGTGTTCCTCTGTGGCGGAATTCTCCTTGCGGGACTACAGTCCACACAATAAATCTCAAGAGCTGACGGGCTGCAAACGAGAACAAATGTTCTGTACTGTGAACTAGAGTGTGTCCCATTTCATGTTCTTCATCAACATCCCAAGAACCCCTCCCAAGAACACGAAGATTTATCTCAACCGACGTAAACTCATGCTTATCAAATCCCAACCCCCACCCCTGGAAGCCCCCTGTGGGTTGGGGGTAAGAACAGACCCACCGCGTTTCCTTCCGCGATTAGTCACAGAAAAATGACTGGGGAGATCGCGACTTTGATTTACTCTTGCTTTGTCTAACTCTAGTGCTTTGTCTAACTCTAGTGCTTTGTCTAACTCTAGTGCTTTGTCTAACTCTAGTGCTTTGTCTAACTCTAGTGCTTTGTCTAACTCTAGTGCTTTGTCTAACTCTAGTGCTTTTGGAGTTGTTAGCCTTAAATAGTCTACAACAGCTGATCGGCTCTAGAAATATATTCCTCTCTCCCTCCCTCCCTCTCTCCCTGCCTCCCTCCCTCCCTCCCTCCCTCCCTGCCTACCTCTCTCCCTCCCTCCCTACCTCCCTCCCTCCCTCCGTCCGTCCGTCCGTCCGTTCGTCCCTCCGTCCCTCCGTCCGTTCGTCCCTCCGTCCCTCCGTCCCTCCTTCCCTCCGTCCCTCCCTCCCTCCCTCCTCCCTCCCTCCCTTCCTGCCTTCCTCCCTGCCTCCCTCCCTCCCTGCCTCCCTCCCTCCCTGCCTCCCTCCCTCCGTCCCTCCCTCCCTCCATCCATTCATCCATCCATCCATCCATCTCGAGCCGAGCAACCATGCGCAAACACGCCCTACGCGTACACACGCATGCATCCGCACGTGCACTCATGCTCATATGCATGTGTGGTCGTTTCTTGCTTCCTTGCTTGTTAGCCCGTTTCGTGTTCGAAGAAGGCGTGGTCGGACACACACAAACACACACACACATATGCACATGCACACACGTGCGCGTGCACAGAGAGGCCCACTAACACATACTTTAGCAAAAGTCTAGTTGCAGAATCAGGGTAAGTAAAACATAGTATGTTTGAGTGTGGAAAATAAACCTGGATAACCATTCTCAGATATAGCAGCTGTCTTGCCATCATGGACGACCATATTTGTCCAGATTGCGCCATTGACAGGTCTACTGATTGAGTGAAATACCTCCCCCCCCCCCCCCCTTTACCCTCCACACACGCGCGCACACACACACACACACACACACACACACAAATTGCTGTTCGTCTATCGTCGTCGAAGAGGACCTTGATATCTACTGACTTGTAGAGTGGGTGCGTTGTGACCGCTGCCGGCTGGTGAGGCCGATACAGGTATGATTATGTTCTCCCACATGTCGGGCATGCATTATTGGGCTCGGCAGCAGACGCACATACGCATACATATTCAGTGGACGCCCAACACATCACCAGAATCAGTGTCAGTGGCTGAGTTATTGATCAGTCCTCAAGAGCCCAGTAACCAGGGGTTCCGGCTGGTGAGGGGGTCAATCCAGCGACACAGGGTGTACGTTGTTCGTTAGGGGAGACCGCACTGAAGTGGAGCTACAAGTCTGACATGGTGTGAACCCCGGCACAGTTCGCAATGAATGCGTAATAGACTTTACCCTTCGCATTACAGCATTGCGCCAAAAATAGTACGTTCGGATACTTTTTTTCTCCACTTTGTACAGAAATCATTTAGATGTCAAAACTTGTTTCCATTTCAACACAAACATTTTATTCTATCGAATCAACGCTTGTTTATTGCCTCAACAAGAGTAAGTTAAGCGTTTTGTGCGAAATAGTCTTAGAACTACTTTGACGGCGTACGTCAGGGAGCAAATCGGCTATCCCACAAGCCTCTCGTGTGACCTCCATTTGCATATTTCGGACGAAAACCTTCCATCACGTGATGTCAACTGGGCTAGAGACACTTTCGCCGGTAGGCGAAGTCTCTAGTGAACTAAAATGGAAGTCTATATGACCAGCAACCCTTAGGTCTTCTTCAAGTCAGGGGAGAGGGAAGGGCGGACGTTGATCACCGGCTGATTACTCCTGGTCCGTACCTCCAACATTTGGAGAGTCACATCGTTTTTTATGAGGTCATTGAGTATGACAAAGTGAAAGGCTATTTTTATAACAGTGGCTTGATTGTTTCGTGGCGTCAAATCATGTTATTAGGATGAATATTCATGTAGCTCTCCCTCCCGCCCCTGACGATTTATGATAAGGGAACCAGAAAACAATGTCGCAGTTCTGAGTACGTGTTCAAGATATGCGAAAAGGATTTAACATGTGCTTTTGGTCAAAGTTTTTTGAATGTTTGTCGCTCGAGGCACCGAAAATGTGTTAATTGCCTTCTTCAACAACAAGAACAAAAAAACTGCATGGAGAACGTTTTGACCTGTTACGCACTGCCACGTCCCAAAATAGCGGAGGCGACCAAATGATCTTACGAAATGGTGGCACGTCAGGCATTCTCAAAACGCCGTCGTTGATTAGTGGGCGGAGCAGGCGCAAGCTGTCCTGACACGAAGCAGTACAGTCCAACACTGCCATGGGTCTTGTTCCTCCCTTCCCGACAGTTGGAGAACTGTCTGAAAAAGAGAATCGTCTGCGGCAGCCGTCGCTAGATGCCACCCTCATCAGATGTAGTACGATGTTAAAGGTATGGCGTCATGCAACTGATGTCGCAAGAGAAAGCAACACTTGAGTACAACTGAGGGCCAGAGCCGCTTGAAGACCCCTTCCCCTCCATCCACCCCCACGCTCCCACTCACCCACCCACCACCACTACTGTCGCATTGCGGGAACCACAGGTTCCGTTTGCTGACCTAAACTAGCAGCATGGTCAGGGGCGGCCCGAAGAAATCGAAGAGACTATTGGGACAATGTAAAACTGAAAACAAAGGCAGAGGTAAAGCTAGTATCTCTAGGTCTCTGACTCTTACCATTTTATTCATGATTATTGTGCTTACTAATTTCGCACTACTTGTACGTGACTATGGAGAGACAAAAAAGCAACCTGTAAGGAAACATCACTCTCAGGGCATTCTAAATCTTATGTTAGGCTATGTAATGCCCGTCCCGTGACCGAAGAAGATTGTTAGATAGCTATGCAGGACTTGACTCGGGGAACTCAATCGCTCATGGCCTTCTGTCATTAGCAGCAGTGTGGCAGCGTTGTGGCCAGTCCATCTTTTGGTGTTATCAAACCAGTTTTCCTATGTCTGCTTCTGTGTCTTGTAGGATGATCTTGAATAAGAAATCATGATGGGTAACATGGCAGACGAGCTTATGGCGTTTAACAGCGTCTAGAAGAGGTTTTTGTCTATATGACACTGACTGATAAAACCATTGGCTTGTATTTTGTGTATTAGATGCATAGAAGCTTCCTTTAGCCCGTGCGTCCGAATATTTTTAACCTTCGTTCGGAGTCGACCATCACGATCCAGCTTATACAAGTACATTGGGAAATTTTTTGTGAGATTCCTCTTCACAGGAAGGCTGATGGCGTGGCTCCTTCATGTGATCTTCAGTTTCTTCATGGCCGGAGAAGGTAGGTTGTGGTTTGTGATAATTTCATCCTTGCAGGTGTCATCCTTGACTAGAATGGATAAAGGACATTTGAAGCAGTCCTTTTCCTCATCTTCTGTCCAATCAGTACCATGTCAGGTGATGCTTACTCGCTTGGGAATCTGACGAGAATCTTGCTTCTTCTCAGAGCTAACTTACGTTCCATAGGCTCTTGAAACTTTCACCAATTTGATGGTGACTTCCTGAAGTTCTAAGTAAGCCATGGCCTACCTTCGAGACAGGGATGAGGTCGAGAACATTGTGATTACGATGGACAAAAACCTCCCTTCTTAACATGTATTTTGTGAAGCTCTCACATGGCTTTTTCCAGTTTAGCTCGGCTGCCTCTTCCTTTGTTGCATACATGAACAACATCGCTACTGTTGGGGAAGGCTCGAAGGAGAAGACACGTCTTCTTAGTGCAAGACATGACAGGGCGTCAGAGTGCGATCAGAGATGTCACATAATAGTATTCCAGTGGAGCTGGTTCGGGCACTTCTTCAGGAAAGCAACATCCGGCGTTATCCGTCTTAGATTGACTCGCCGTCCTCAAGGCCGCGAGGAGACAGGTCACCTCGAAAACAACGGCAGGCAAGAATCTAATACAGAGACACAGAAAAAGTCAGGGCACCTGCTGGAGACAGCCCGAACCCATGTTCGATGAAGAATTGTGGTTTATGATCTCAAGGAAGCAAGTAGTACCTTGAAGATGGAACGAAAAGTCACCCCAACTCTCTCCTAACTGCCCATCAAGCTGATAGCAAACCTATCAGAGATATATGTACTCTTATGTAGATTCTTGACAATCACAACCGCTTCAACAACAGTCCCAACCCCAGAGTCCGATTGTACTGTGATCGTGGCTCGACGCTTCTTTTCTTAGCTGCATGCCGTGGTTTTCGGACTAAAGAAGCTTTTTATAGGGGTATTCGCTCAGACGGCCTTAAGGCCTGTTCTAATTCGGAGTAGTGTCCGATGTGAAGGAAGTCGAAGTGGACTCAAGTAATCTTGGAATCGGGGACAGTTGTATACGAATTTGCTGCAAGTGACAGAAGTGGTGTGCACACCCCACTGCCGCATCACCGAATTACTCGATAAGATAGGTAGCATCACAAAGCCACGCTGCCAAAACTCGGCTTCAACTTCGCCCCCTCAATCTCATATCGATTTGGAGAAGTGTAGCAATTTAAATGAGTCTATAGTGTATTCTACATATGGCTATGAAAAACACATATTGTTCTTTGGTTACAGTTTTTTAGTATCAGTGTCAGTTATGTTATTACTCTTCCTATTGCGTTCATCCATGTGAGTACAGACTGACGAATGGAATTTTACTGCCTATCAGCCTATGTGGGCTATGTAAGGCCATTAAGTACGAGAATCACTAGAATATTTCCAAGTAAGCGCATATCAAGTAACGATGTCCTGTTTATTCGCCTCCTACGAATCATGTACGGAGACACGGTGGATGTGAGTACAGAAGACGAGTATGAAGACACGAAAGAACTTTCTGCAAACGTGTAGGCAAAGAGAAGACAAATATTTTCCTGTCAGAACAGTATAAATATTGGAAAACGCTCCCTCTGAGGTGAATGTATGTAAAACGCCAAAACATTTACTGTGATCTCTCTTCTAGAAGATCGTCGATTGTCTCATAGAAATAGGGCACTTTCTGGAACCTGACATATACATGTAGATGACTTGTAGGTATAAATGATTATTATATTTCCTAAATGCGCACGATTTGGCATCTTCTGCAGGCAAATTGCAGGAGATAGGGCGATCAGTTTACATTCAAAGTGTTCCCTAGGCGGTGAGCCATACGTCTCACAACTGGGCTGCGTGGTCAATCGACTGCACGGCACCGTGAAAGAGTCTCTCTTCAGTTTAGGAGAGACGAGATACACGATGGGAGACTGTGTCTCCAACCTTCAATCCGGATGGAAGCCTCCCGGTAGTCTGCAGGTGTTGTTTAAAGGCCTGTTCTAACTGGGTGATGCTTACGCTTACTTCGCGATGTTTCGACTTGACGCGTGTGATTTTGGACGTTGCAGCAAGCGCTCTTACCTCGACATTGTCGTCCGTGGTCGTGCACTTCGATCTCCGATGTCGCTGTAGTCATTGTGGTCGATATTGCACCCTGATTGACCAGTCAGACAGATCTTTGGCGCGTGGAGACTTGATTTTGCATGTAGTTAAAAATAAAGACGCAGTGACAGCCATTGTTTCCTTCGTAATATATATGTGTCATATATATATATATATATATATATATATATATATATATATATATATATATGTCATATATATAGTTATATATCATGTGTAATATATGTGATATATTTAATAATTAATCAATAGAGCAATAGGTAGTACTCAAAAGCGTGCCTTTCAAATCAAACTATGACGGGGCAACAACACATCGCCTATTCCTCCTATTAGTAA
>JAWQFJ010020369.1:0-2500 GCA_034096865.1 Theodoxus fluviatilis | reverse complement strand
TCAAGAATGTCCAGATGGGCGACGATGGTCGACCTCTTGGAAGGTCTCAAAAACAACCTGCAGTTGATAGGGGGCGAGACAACCAACGGCTCCAGGAATTAGAGAGCAGTTATGAGAAGGCAAGCAAGAATCTGAGACTTGACATCGACCGCATAGCAGAGACTCTTAAAGACAAGAGTCCAGATAAGAGAACTGCTAAAGGGCAGAAGATCACTCTGCAATCGAGCCTCGCACTAGTGGAAGGGATTAAGGACGAAATCGACAACATATGCCCCTCGCATGAGCTGGACGATGACTTTGAGCATCTTGTTACAGCTGCGTCTCATCTGTTGGCAGACTACCGACATCTCTACCCCAAGGGCCAGTCCGACACTAGCTCAGATCTCACATCCTCATACGCCTACTCAGATGTTTCCAGAGTCTCCCTTCGCATGATGGGTGAAACCGTGCGAAAGCAAAAAATGATTGCTGACGAAAAGGCTAGTCAGATTGATGAGAAGAATCAGAATCTGAGTGGCCTGAGAAGACAAAGGGCTGAAATTGAAAGGAAAAGAAGGGCGATCCTGAGAGAGGCAGAGCGTCTGGTTGAGACAGAGAGGGAGGAGGCAGAGAGACGACAGCAGCAAGCTGAGAGGGCAGCAAAGGGGCTGAGAGAGCGAATGGAAGAGGAACTTGAAGAGAAGCTGGAGCAGCTGGAAAACCAGATAGAGGCTGAGGAGCAGGACAAAATAAGAATTACCAGATTATTTGACAGAAAGAGTCAGGAGGTCGCAGAGCAGATGTTGGCTGAGGCACAAGCACCACCAGAACCACTACCGTTCCTGGACAGCATGTCACTGCTAGACGTCCATGATAACGGAGTCGGCGTCCTGCAGGCGCTTCGAGACCAAGTTCTGGGTGAAGAACGTTCCAGGTCGGAGGTCCTTTCTGCTCAATCCTGCACATACAACCCCTGCTCCCGACCTCATCCGACATCGGCTTCTGCCCATGAGTCCCATTCTTCCTTTCCTGCCGGCATCGTCTCCACAGTCTCTGCTCCAACTCACCAGCCCGCAGCCCAAGGAGCTGAGAGTAATCGACCGACTTCCTCGTCCGCAGTCGACGACTCTCGGCAACATTGGCTAACAAGGATGCAAGAGATGAGTTTGAGACGGAGCATAGCCGACACCACAACAAACACTACACTGACCACGGTTACGTCCACCGTCTCATGCAGCCATGACCAACATCAGTATCAGCAGCTGCCTCGATCGAAAGGGGAAGAGAAACCAATCATGTCGTCATCACCCTTTCAACGAATATATGACCTGAACCCTGAGGCCAAGAGCTTTCAACCAAAAGATGGAGCCTTCGATATTAGGCTTGGAACGACAGCTTCGCATGAGCAGCTGCAGACTTGTCCAGTTTTGGGCGCATCCCAAAGACGGGAAGAGATCCATGTGCTGGTCGATGCAGTGAAGCAAAATCGCTTGCCGCCTCAAGAACCCCCAGTCTTTGATGGAGGTTCCATCGCATACCCAGCTTGGCGACATACGTTTCTGTTGCTGATTGGTTCCCAGAACATTATCGATACTCAGAGGCGGATGTATCTCCAGAAATATGTCTCGGGAACAGCCAAGGAGGCAATCAGTGCTACCGTTCTCTCTGCAGATGATACTGCATACCAGACGGCATTATCAGCATTGGATCATCAGTTTAGAAGCCCTCTGGTTGTCACCAATGCCTTTCGGACCAGGTATGAGAGCTGGCCTCACATTAAGAGTCGGGATGGAGAAGGGCTGCGACGACTCTCAGATTTTCTCCACCAATGTCTGAGCGTCAGCAAGCTAGTGGGACAACATGGAATCTTTGAGGACTTTCAGGTTTTCCCATCCTGATTTTTATTAAAGAGTCTGAGATAGATCTAAATCACTGATTGGTGTTAGGGAGGTAACAATGTTTCAGAAGCCAAGTTAGAGAGAGTGATCTCTCTTGACAGTAAAGTGTCATGGTTGACACCATTCAAAATTCACGTGCTGAGGTGATCAAGATGAGTTCCCAAACAATGTAAGGCTTTATTTTTTTAATTAACAACATTTTTAATAACATTATTGAAGACAATTTATATATAAAGGCATAATCTAAAACTGTATTTTTGCTTTTGTGAATTTAGTCCATAGTTTGTGATATAGACAGGTTAGATCTGCTGTCCTTTAAAAAGGACGCTAGGACTGAATGGCCAGAGGTTTTTTATGTATGGTTTGGATGTGTTTCAACTTCACTGTGAACGATGTTATTGATACGCTGGATGATGATGACTCATTTCAAAGAGCTGACATCTTTCTTGGCCATCCTGATGTTGATTAATTGACTGATGAGGATAGTGGTGATGAAGATGTGTGCCATCAACACCTGTCCGGACGACAACCGACTGCCAATGCTACCACTACAATCGTGTCACGAAGTGGAAGAAGTACACTGGCAGAGGAGAACAGCGGTGGTGATGGGATGTTCCTGATCA
>JAWQFJ010020366.1:12500-22500 GCA_034096865.1 Theodoxus fluviatilis | reverse complement strand
TTCTTGTTCTTCCAGTGCATGAAGATTTTTGCACTGCACAGTAAGGCGTATAACTCCAGCTGTCGCATAGAACGTATCATTTCACCATGCGACATCAACCCCTCGATATTCTTCTTCATCACATGGCCCCTGGCCTTCCTCCTTGCATGGGGAAACATTGAGAAAGGCTTGCTCGTTTATGGTCATTTTGTAGAATTTCCTGGCAGTGTCCGCATCTCATAGCGGTTTTTTCTCTGTAAGGAAATGTAGCTCACAGTCATATTTAATGCAGAGTGCATATGCTTTCTTCAGGAGCACAGCCTTCAGCGTACACGTGTTGACATTCGGGTTCTGGGACAGATTCCCTTCAGTATTTTTCTTCCCCGATCACTTTTCACTGGTCATTTATCCCTGAGTCATTTCTCCCCCCAGAAATTTGTCCCCAAGGTCATTTCACCACCAGATAATTCCTCCCTGAACATTTTCTCTCCCTTTCCCTCCTCGTGAATCAATAGAATCATCATGAGAAGGGTTCTTGAATAACTGCAAAGATTGTACCATGTTTCCAGTGTGATCCAAAGATTGTGAGTTTGATCAACGTTTCCACAGATATTCATTCGAAATATACTCTGAGTTATGTCATTACGTAACATAGCGCGAATTTCACGGAGCTCTCTCCTGATTGGTTGTTGATGGCTGGGCCGTTGATTGTCGCCGGCAAAAATACTCCTTTCTATTTGAGGCAGCGCGATTTTGTTTTCCTTTGTTTTGGACGCACGCACGATGTGCTTGCTGCTTCGTAGCGTCGAGTGCAATGGCTGTGTCTGTTGCAGGAGCTGTCCCCCACCTCGGACTCAAACCTGGTCAAGTCCCTAATGAGCCTGATGGACTGCTTGATGGACGATTTCCAAGATGAGGCCCTCATTAGCCAAATGGAGGAGCGAGAAATCATTACCTGGATTGAGGTGAGTGAGGGTGTGTGTGTGTGGTGTGTGTGTGTGTGTGTGTGTGTGTGTGTGTGTGTGTGTGTGTGTGTGTGTGTGTGTATGTATGTATGTATGTCTGTATGTGTGTTTGTAAGTATGTATGTGTGTGCGCGTGCGTTCTCGTGTGTGTGTGTGTGTGTGTGTGTGTGTGTGTGTGTGTGAGTGTGTGTGTTTGTGCTTGTGTGTCTGTCTAACAATGTGTCTGTGTGTGTGTCTGTTTGCCCGTCTATGTATGTGTATCCGTTTCGGTCTGTATGTTGGTCTGTGTATCTGCTTCTATACCTCTCTCTCTCTCTCTCTCTTCTATTTCTCTCTCTCCTATTTCTCTCTCTTTCCCTCCCTATTTCTCTCTCTCTCGCTCTCTGTCTCTCTCTCGGTCTCTCTCTCTCTCTGTCTCTGTCTCTCTCTCTCTCTGTCGCTCTCTCTCGCTCTCTCCGTCGCTCTCTGTCTCTCTCCGTCGTTCTCTGTCTCTGTCTCTCTGTCTCTCTGTCTCTCTGTCTCTGTATCTCTGTCTCTCTCTCTCTCTCTGTCTCTCTCTCTCTCTCTCTCTCTCTCTCTCTCTCTCTCTCTCTCTCTCTCTCTCTCTCTCTCTCTCTCTCTCTCTCTCTCTCTCCCTCCCTCCCTCCCTCCCTCCCTCCCTCCTTCCCTCCCTCCCTCCCTCCTTCCCTCCCTCCCTCCCTCCCTCCCTCCCTCCCTCCCTCCCTCCCTCCCTCAACCTTCACTCCCCACCCTCCCCCTTCTCTGCCTCTGTCTCTATGGCCCTGTCCTGTGACAGCCCAGTCAGCGTAGCAAAGGTGTGCCTGTTCCTCTCTTGCAGAGCATTTTCTTCTTTTCCTTGACCTGGTCCATTGGGGGAAGCTGTGACGACAAAGGACGAATCAAGTTTGACAAGCTTCTTCGAGAACTCATCTCCGTGAGTGCTCTGCTTTTGGGGTGGGGGATGGGTGGGGGTGGGGTGGATTGGGTGTGTGGGTGGGTGTGTTTGTGGGGATTGGTGGGGAGAAGGCTGGGAGCAGGTGGGAAGGTATACATTTAGATGGTTGGGTGGAGAGATTTATGGGTCTGTAGACTTTTGTTCGATGGATTAGTGGTTAGGTGAATAGATTCGTGAGTGGTCACACTATTGGGTGGATGTATGAGTAGACCTGTGGGTGGTTGGGTGGGTAGGTAGACTTGTGGGTAGTTGGATGGGTAGGTAGACTTTTGGATGGGTGGATAGGTAGGTGAGTAGATTATGGGTGGAAGGATGGGTAGACGTTTGGGTGGGAGGATGGGTAAGAAGATTTCAAAGTGAGTGATTGAATGGGTGGGTAGATAGACTTGTGGGAGTTGGGTGGGTAGGTAGACCTTTGGATGTGTGGATCGGTAGGTGAATAGATTATGGGTGGATGAATGGGCAGACTTTTGGGTTGAAGTGTGGGCGAGTAGATTTCTAAATGGGTGATTAGATGGGTGGGTAGATAGTCATGGGTGGGTAGATTTCTAGTTGGGTGATTGGATGATAGAAAGATTTATGGGTGGGTAGACTTCTGGGTGGATGAGTGGGACGAGGATGGTGGGTTAGTAGGGAGGGACTGATGGTTGGGTATGGGGCTATCTGTAGCCACATTGTCATGTCATCGAAGTGCATTTTCCAAGCGACCGTGTGCAAGCACCGTTTTCGCAGTATGAAACCCACATGTTGTGTGAGGCCTGTATGACGAAAATCACCTTTTGGAAGACTCACTAACCTGTAGGTTTGGGTGGTTTGCCGTGTTGTTTGGAAATATATTGAAGAAAAAAATCAGCCTGATGTATGCAGCACTATGCCAGCATCGAGTGGGAAAACTCCCAGCAAGAAGAAATAGCGCAGCATGCCTGACCGTATGTTTGTCCAGTGGCTCCATTACAAAACTTACCAGGAGGCCCAGTGATCAGAGGGGAAAGTATAAAGCGGTTTGTGACCCAAAGGTGAAAGGTCGCCGTTACAAAGAAAAAGAAAAGTAGACAGAAAACGTTTTTAAAATAACATTTACCGTCATTACTCATTGAGAAAATTCGTTCATTCCCTGTCGCGCAGCCCGGATCAAGTGACCTTTCGACGTTTGACCCCGACTTTGAACCTGATGACGAAGTAACTATGAGACCACTGTTTCGATGTTGTCAGTTGCAGAAGTTGTCCTCGTTGTACAGCATTCAGTTATGTGTCTTCGCACTGCAGAAAAGAAAAGTTGCTCAACATGCGTTTTCGTATTGAGTAGTTGCCTTTGGGTTGTGTGAATTTCTCATGTTTCCCAGGAAGTTTGGGTCACGTTTTTTTCCATTTTCATCTTCTCACACCTGTGAAATAAATCATTACGATGACTTGTCGCAGTTTATATATCGTGTCATATAGTTTGCAGTTTTCAATAAGAACATCCTCGTTAGCTGAAGAACCAACAGGAAGCACATTTTATCGTAGATGAGTACATTTATGAAGGAATTTTAAAATGATAACTTACGGTTTGAATTAGGCATATCAATGACACTATTCACGTGTGTTTGTACCACTAACCGCAAACATGATCATACTCACCTCAGCACGTCAATGAAAATGCATCACCGTTTTCTTCACCGTGTTTTTCAGCTTGTCTTGGCGAGTAAATGTGTGTCATTGGTCTTAGCACTCCTCTCGTGCGCGCACTTTTAGTCAGAATGTCAGGCACAGTCACTGATGCTGGGCTATTGTCCCCTGTGAAGTGCGTTTTCTAGATGATGGTGTAGTAGCACCACTTGCTAACCTGCACACCATGCATACTGATGTCGTCAAAGCATGATAGAGTGCTTTATTCGATCACTAACCGTCTCTGGCTTGAACACAGAATGTTCTGGACTGACAAGAGGAACGGACTAACATAAGTCGCCGTTTTGGCATGGTGTGTTGTCATCGAAGTTGTGATGTGAGGATGTTGCCATGCTCACGTAAAGAAGACGACGTATTCATACTCACAATCGCTGGCAGATGAGAACGTGGAATAGTTTGCTGGTATCGTTTTGTCTGATCTTGTTCAATTGCCGATGGAATTTGTTTAGAGTACAGTATATACTCAGTTTGTTTTTTTTCCGTTGGGATTGAAAATTTACTGTTTGATTTATTTGGTCTGTGGCATTTAATTAAATATATTTGATTTGTGGTTCCTCTCTCTCTCTCTCTCTCTCTCTCTCTCTCTCTCTCTCTCTCTCTCTCTCTCTCTCTCACTCTCTCCAATATATTGTTCTCCTAGTTTTCTATTGATGTAACGTGATGGTAGGTGGTAGGGTGGTTAGTTTTCAATTCAAAATATTCTACATCGCCATATTTGTGGCACCCGTTTTTTTTTCTTCTTGCGTCTTAAGTAACTATCTCTCATATGGCTCCAGGTGAGTATTATCACATCGGAAATATGGAGAACTGAAAAATAAAATCAGACCACACATATTTCGAAGCCATCTAATGATACGGTTTTTGACTCACATGCGAAGCAAAAGTGAGTCTATGTACTGAGCCGTGTCGTCCGTCCGTCCGGGCGTCCGTCCGTCCGTCCGGGCGTCCGTCCGTCCGTCCGTCCGTAAAAAACTTAAACGTTGGATTTTTCTCAGAGACTATTAAGTCTATCAACACCAAATGTGGCATGATGGTGTATGATGACAAGGCCTCAAAAAACATACATAGTGACTTGACCTTGCTTCAAGGTCAAGGTCACAGGAGCCATAAATGTGGTCTCAAAAACAGTAATTTTTCACATTTTCCCAATTTTCTCCCACGTTATTGAGAATGGCGACCTTAGCTACAAGTGGTATATAGGTCAAAGCAAGCCCTATCTTTTGATACCAGTTTGGTTGACCTTGCTTCAAGGTCAAGGTCACAGGAGGTCTTCAAAGTTGGATTGTATACATATTTTGAAGTGACCTTGACCCTGAACTATGGAAGATAACTGTTTCAAACTTAATAATTATGTGGGGCACATGTTATACTTTCATCATGAGACACATTTGGTCACATATCATCAAGGTCAAGGTCACTTTGACCCTTATGAAATGTGACCAAAATGGGGTAGTGAACCACTAAAAGTGACTATATATCTCATGGTAGAAAGTGCCAATAAGCACCATTGTGCTTCCTATGTCTTGAATTAACAGCTTTGTGTTGCATGACTTTGGATGACCTTGACCTTGGGTCAAGGTCACATGTATTTTGGTAGGAAAAATGTGTAAAGCATTTCTTTGTGTATGATGTCATTGGTAGGTTTAGTTGTTTGACCTTGACCTTGAAGGTCACCTGAAGGTCAAGGTCATATAAAGGTCAAGGTCAAGCATGTGAGTCGTATGGGCTTTGCCCTTCTTGTTATCCTGTATTTTTAAAAAATATATATCAAACGAAACAAACCTTTACATGTTCTTTTGGATTCTGAACATCAATATTGGTTCTTGAATAGACATCACTGTGACTGTGCACAGCAAGAACCCTTGGTAGAAACATTGGGAGGGAGAGATGGAGTCGCTGAGTGCGTAATAGTTGCTGTGCAATATTGGGAGCTGCTCCTGAGGTTCTGGAGGCCTAGATGGTAAGGCCCTGTGGCGTGGCATGTGGACAGTACTGGAGGCCTAGATGGTAAGGCCGTGTGGCGTGGCTTGTGGACAGTACTGGAGGCCTAGATGGTATGGCCTTGTGGCGTGGCTTGTGGACAGTACTGGAGACCTAGATGGTAAGGCCTTGTGGCGTGGCTTGTGGACAGTACTGGAGGCCTAGATGGTAAGGCCTTGTGGCGTGGCTTGTGGACAGTATTGGAGGCCTAGATGGTAAGGCCGTGTGGCGTGGCTTGTGGACACTACTGGAGGCCTAGATGGTAAGGCCTTGTGGCGTAGCTTGTGGACAGTACTGGAGGCCTAGATGGTATGGCCTTGTGGCGTGGCTTGTGGACAGTACTGGAGGCCTAGATGGTAAGGCCTTGTGGCGTGGCTTGTGGACAGTACTGGAGGCCTAGATGGTAAGGCCTTGTGGCGTGGCTTGTGGACAGTACTGGAGACCTAGATGGTAAGGCCTTGTGGCGTGGCTTGTGGACAGTACTGGAGGCCTAGATGGTAAGGCCTTGTGGCGTGGCTTGTGGACACTACTGGAGGCCTAGATGGTAAGGCCGTGTGGCGTGGCTTGTGGACAGTACTGGAGGCCTAGATGGTAAGGCCTTGTGGCGTGGCTTGTGGACACTACTGGAGGCCTAGATGGTAAGGCCTTGTGGCGTGGCTTGTGGACAGTATTGGAGGCCTAGATGGTAAGGCCTTGTGGCGTGGCTTGTGGACAGTACTGGAGGCCTAGATGGTAAGGCCTTGTGGCGTGGCTTGTGGACAGTACTGGAGGCCTAGATGGTAAGGCCTTGTGGCGTGGCTTGTGGACAGTACTGGAGGCCTAGATGGTAAGGCCTTGTGGCGTGGCTTGTGGACAGTATTGGAGGCCTAGATGGTAAGGCCGTGTGGCGTGGCTTGTGGACACTACTGGAGGCCTAGATGGTAAGGCCTTGTGGCGTAGCTTGTGGACAGTACTGGAGGCCTAGATGGTATGGCCTTGTGGCGTGGCTTGTGGACAGTACTGGAGGCCTAGATGGTAAGGCCTTGTGGCGTGGCTTGTGGACAGTACTGGAGGCCTAGATGGTAAGGCCTTGTGGCGTGGCTTGTGGACAGTACTGGAGACCTAGATGGTAAGGCCTTGTGGCGTGGCTTGTGGACAGTACTGGAGGCCTAGATGGTAAGGCCTTGTGGCGTGGCTTGTGGACACTACTGGAGGCCTAGATGGTAAGGCCGTGTGGCGTGGCTTGTGGACAGTACTGGAGGCCTAGATGGTAAGGCCTTGTGGCGTGGCTTGTGGACACTACTGGAGGCCTAGATGGTAAGGCCTTGTGGCGTGGCTTGTGGACAGTATTGGAGGCCTAGATGGTAAGGCCTTGTGGCGTGGCTTGTGGACAGTACTGGAGGCCTAGATGGTAAGGCCTTGTGGCGTGGCTTGTGGACAGTACTGGAGGCCTAGATGGTAAGGCCTTGTGGCGTGGCTTGTGGACAGTACTGGAGGCCTAGATGGTAAGGCCTTGTGGCGTGGCTTGTGGACAGTATTGGAGGCCTAGATGGTAAGGCCTTCTGGCGTGGCTTGTGGACAGTACTGGAGGCCTAGATGGTAAGGCCATGTGGCGTGGCTTGTGGACAGTACTGGAGGCCTAGATGGTAAGGCCTTGTGGCGTGGCTTGTGGACAGTACTGGAGGCCTAGATGGTAAGGCCTTGTGGCGTGGCTTGTGGACACTACTGGAGGCCTAGATGGTAAGGCCTTGTGGCGTGGCTTGTGGACAGTACTGGAGGCCTAGATGGCAAGGCCTTGTGGCGTGGCTTGTAGACATTGTCTGTTGGTGAGGAGGTGAGCGCTTCCAAGGCTGGCTGCACTCTGGGACTTGAGGCAGGCAAAGCTGAGCGCCATCCACAAAGTTTGCTGTTGTTATTGTCGTTATTGCCATTGTTCCTGTTTCGAAGATGTGTCCACGTTTTTACGTCTTCGACTTGAACATCCTCCTGGAATTTTCCCCCCTTGTATTTCTGTTCTTTGCACAGCTGAAAACTTTAGCGGCTGATATAAGTCGGTGATAGTGCCTTGATGCGTCAGACTTGAAATTATGAAGGCATTGTGTTTCTGCATTCCATGTCACATTGCTGCCTTTTGCAGTTTGCAGTTCGGTGTGCAGCAGCTGTTGTTGCTGGGTTGTGGCAGCAGCTGTTGTTGCTGGGTTGTAGCAGCAGCTGTTGTTGCTGGGTTGTGGCAGCAGCTGTTGTTGCTGGGTTGTGGCAGCAGCTGTTGTTGCTGGGTTGTGGCAGCAGCTGTTGTTGCTGGGTTGTGGCAGCAGCTGTTGTTGCTGGGTTGTGGCAGCAGCTGTTGTTGCTGGGTTGTGGCAGCAGCTGTTGTTGCTGGGTTGTGGCAGCAGCTGTTGTTGCTGGGTTGTGGCAGCAGCTGTTGTTGCTGGGTTGTGGCAGCAGCTGTTGTTGCTGAGTTGTGGCAGCAGCTGTTGTTGCTGAGTTGTGGCAGCAGCTGTTGTTGCTGAGTTGTGGCAGCAGCTGTTGTTGCTGAGTTGTGGCAGCAGCTGTTGTTGCTGGGTTGTGGCAGCAGCTGTTGTTGCTGGGTTGTGGCAGCAGCTGTTGTTGCTGGGTTGTGGCAGCAGCTGTTGTTGCTGGGTTGTGGCAGCAGCTGTTGTTGCTGGGTTGTGGCAGCAGCTGTTGTTGCTGGGTTGTGGCAGCAGCTGTTGTTGCTGGGTTGTGGCAGCAGCTGTTGTTGCTGGGTTGTGGCAGCAGCTGTTGTTGCTGGGTTGTGGCAGCAGCTGTAGTTGCTGAGTTGTAGCAGCAGCTGTTGTTGCTGAGTTGTGGCAGCAGCTGTTGTTGCTGAGTTGTGGCAGCAGCTGTTGTTGCTGAGTTGTGGCAGCAGCTGTTGTTGCTGAGTTGTGGCAGCAGCTGTTGTTGCTGGGTTGTAGCAGCAGCTGTTGTTGCTGGGTTGTGGCAGCAGCTGTTGTTGCTGGGTTGTGGCAGCAGCTGTTGTGGCTGAGTTGTTGCAATAGTTGTTCCTGGCCCGGAGAAAGTTGTTATCACTGTGAAATCTTAGAGTTTTTCGTTGTCGTCGCTGATGTTGTTGTTGTTATTGTAATCGTCGTTGTGTCCGTCGATGTTGATTTTGGTGTCGCTACTGGTCACGTGGTGTGCTGTTTTCCTGTAGTGGTGTTGGTGCACATATGCATTTGTGTTGTTATCCACTTCGTTTCATTGTTTGTTTTGTTGTGGCTACGTTTTGTTTGTTTATCTATGTTTGTTTTGTTTGTTTTTGTTGACTCACATGCGAAGCAAAAGTGAGTCTATGTACTCACCCGTTTCGTCCGTCCGGGCGTCCGGGCGTCCGGGCGTTCGAAACATTAACGTTGGATTTTTCTCAGAGACTATTAAGTCTATCAATACCACATGTGGCATGATGGTGTATGATGACAAGGCCTCAAAAAACATACATTGTGACTTGACATTGCTTCAAGGTCAAGGTCGCAGGGGCCATAAATGTTGTCTAAAAAACAGCCATTTTTCACATTTTCTCAATTTTCTCTGATGTTTTTGAGATTGGATACCTGACCTATATATGGTATATACGGCAAAGTAATCCCTATCTTTTGATACCAGTTTGGGTGACCTTGCTTCAAGGTCAAGGTCACAGGAGCTCTTCAAAGTTGGATTGTATACATATTTTGAAGCGATCTTGCCCCTGAACTATGGAAGATAACTGTTTCAAACTTAATAATTATGTGGGGCACAAATTATACTTTCATCATGAGACATATTTGGTCACATATCATCAAGGTCAAGGTCACTTTGACCCTTATGAAATGTGACCAAAATGGGGTAGTGAACCACTAAAAGTGACTATATCTCATGATAGAAAGTGCCAATAAGCACCATTGTGCTTCCTATGTCTTGAAGCTTTGTGTTGCATGACCGTGGATGACCTTGACCTTGGGTCAAGGTCACATGTATTTTGGTAGGAAAAATGTGTGAAGCATTTCTTAGTTTAGTGTATGATGTCATGCTAGGTGTAGTTAATTGGCCTTGACCTTGAAGGTCACCTGAAGGTCAAGGTCATGTAAAGGTCAAGGTCAAGCATGTGAGTCGTATGGGCTTTGCCCTTCTTGTTATCTTTGTACTTGTTGTTATTGTTGTTGTTTTGTGCCGCTATCATCTTTATTGTCGTTATTGTTTTCTCAAGAGTTCTTATCGTTTTTGCCGTCATCGAGTTTGTCATCTTTTCTTGATGTTGCTTCTGTTTTTGTCTTCGTCACAGTCTCATCGTTGCTGTTGCTGTTGCTGCTGTATTTATCGCTGTCGTTTTTGTTGTTGCCTTTGGGATGTTTGTTGTTGACGTGGCGGGTGCTGTTTACAGGGAAGCATGTCCGAAGAGACGAGAGCAGCGCTGGGCCTGGTTGAGGCTGTGGGACCCCCCATGAAGCCCTACACCAACCCGTTCCCACCCAAAGGCCGC